>WURT03008064.1:0-16577 GCA_009936505.3 Holothuria glaberrima
CTAAAAGTCCCATGCAGCAAGTAACCTAAGGTTTCTAAGTTATGCCAACAGATTGGGTTTTTACGGAGTAGCTGGTTTGTGTCTGCACAAGGGGGGGGGGTATAACAGGTTTAGGAGGGGCTCGAAAACATTGAAATGGGAGAATTGGAACGGCCTGGAATGAGAATTTTTGCCCTTTAATATTTTTGTCATAAACTCCTTTCCTGTAGAACAGAACGTTTTTTTCAAAAAATGAGCGACATTCATTACATCGTCAACTTGTGACAAACAACGAAGATCGAAGACAAATGTGCATAGAATTTCTTCTTGGGAAGACGCCCCCCAAATGATTCAAAGTAATTTCATGTCCTGGCTTAACATATAGCGCAAATGTTGAAAAAAGAGAGGTGACACCCTAACGTTGCAGTTTTTCGCCTCTGTCGGTGACATCCCTAATAAAACAATTCTAACGTTGAAAGCATTGTTGCTCATCGATGCGAGACACACGTGGCCAGAGTGCTAATTTTTTTCCAAGGGTGGGAGAGGCCAAATCGGATTTTCAGGAATTTGCAAAATGTGTTTGAAATCAAGGTTAGGGTTCAAAAATGTGTTAGGGTTAAGTACCTCAGGAGAAACAGGTGCCGCCGATCCCATGGTGATGAAAAAAGTAAGGAAAAATATCCAGAAAGTATTTTTTCAAAAATGTCACATAACCTCAAATGGAAGTATTTGATTGGCCTTTGGCCTTTCCTACCTTGGGAAAAAATTTCGCGGCCAGAGTAGGCTTAGGTAAATGTCAAGTGTTTGAACTGAGGCTGATTGCTGTTACGAGGAGTCTTCGGGTCAACTACTACTGTAACCTTCGCAGGTGTCGAATATAATCCTCTAGGCTATTCCAAGTAGGTTGGTTTCACCAGTGCTGCCCTTTGGGTGTAGTACTTACATTTGTCCGCCGAACGGGCAACTATTTCTACTGTGCATGCCCGTAGCCAAGGGCGGGCCAGGAGGGCGAAGTTGACATTGGCTTATTACATATTTACACATTTTGCCCCCTTGTCTAGCTACGGGCTTGCTACAGTGTATATGACTCTTGCTGGCCCACACAAATCCCTTTCTGTGGCAACCTGGGGTCATTTCGTCCATCAAAGATAACAACTGTTTAAATCTTCTCCGTATATAGTACCGTATTTTTTCAAACATGTTGGTGTCTCACTGTAAAGAGTAGTCAAAACAGTCACACATGACGTACTAAAGTACTTGTGACTCAGGTCTATATTTAAGGTCTTTACTTTACACACTCCACTTGCGAGTTCATCGTGATACAGAGTGCACTCGCTTATTACTGGCTAAACCATGGTAACCGTCTTAGGCATACCGTGCGGCCAGGTATTAGTGTTTAAGAAAGAAATTTAAATGCAAAAATGTCACAAGTTTATCCCAGATGGCTTACATTTTTCTCAGAAATAGTAAGTATTCTGCCTTAATGGGGACGTCAAACACCTTTACCATATCCTGTTTCGAAAGGGTATGTAGTTTTCACAAAGGTACCACTTGACCGCATGGGAGACAGTGGTACAGCGTGGATAATATCGGCACATACCGTGAAACCCATGAGGCCGCGTTCACTGTCACATTTGTTGTGAAGGGGGCAGTGTACCGACAACTGGTTTGTGCCATGTTGTAGGAGCTATAATGTAATAACGAGAAACATTGCCACATGTGCAGATCTACGAAAGAGTGAGGAGCATTCAAAGAACATTTTTGTTCACTCCTCGTATGGCAATCACTTATAGACTAAAGACCCATATGTTAGTGTGCACACGTCATATTTGTGTATACGAGTATAATATCTGTTTGGAATTATGATGGGGATTCTGGGGAGGGAGGGGGTTAGGGAACTAAATCAAGTAAAATGTTCATACAATGAAATTATAAAGGCAAATATAGGGTACTGGGTGTGAAGTATGACAGTGCAGCCAGGCTTTTGTACTTAACCATAGCATGTTGTCGTGCATGCATTCGACAGCTTACAGTTTGCCATTTTTCATATGACTACAACGACGGAGCAGACCTACGGTAGGTACTGTCCTGCGCAATAGCTGCATTGGTCTAACCTTTATTTAAGCTTTTTTCACGGAAATCCATGTCTGATTAGGTACAGAATTGTTTGCACGGTAAACCGGTAAACTTAGCCAAGAGATCTGCATGAAGAATAACCTAGGATAACTATGTGAATGTACAACAATTTATCATGAATTACACTGAAATGTTATGCATCATGGCTAAAGTGTCCCAACCTTCCACATTCTGTGACGGATTCGTCTCGATCAGACTGACGGATGACTATTAAATTGCATAATCTATAGGTTATGCGATGTAATGTTTCACCCGTCCGTCTTTCTGGTACCCAACAGAGCCGAAATAGCCCCCAATTTTCTGTTCTATATATGATGCAGTATCTAAAGGTTTATGTGGAATATTTCATAGCATGGATCGAACCGTAGTCATAGAAACATTATATCTAGGTTTAGGTCTATTGCATTTGCACGCTGCATAAATATGGCCATAGGCTTATCAGGCGGGTGTCTGTGGGGGAACCCCTTTCTGCCACATTCTAATACCAAAGGCTATCGATTCCACAGCAAAAAATGTCACGTCTCAGGGTGCAATTCCTGCCGTAATTGTGTGTCAGTTAGAGAAAACTTTTGTGCAAACACCTTCCGCCCCTTGTCAAATGCCCCTTGTGCCTATGTGACAAATGAACACTTCATACCCATCGGTTGGCAGTGATGAGCCTTCGTTAAACCACATTAATAGTACAATTAATGTGAAGAAGGCTCTGCACAAGAATTTTTGTAGCGTGGTTTTTAGTTTGCGAGATAGCCTGGCGGTAACATGGCCGGAAACTGGTTAGTAACGAGACATTAAAAAACTGAAGACTATGCGGGTACCAAGATGCTTGTTTATTTCGGATATGAGCTCCTCGGCTCCCTCGATGAAGACTAACGAAAATCGTGGACAGCAGAATGAACAGAGAAGAAATAATTTACATAACAAAGCATTACAGAAATAACAGACTACTTGAATTAACATAATAAAACATAGCATGAATAAAGAACTGAATAAAAGCATTGCATGATCTTCAACCTTTACATTATTATAGCAACAGGTCAACCGTGATTGCCGCTTGTTCACACCCTGTATAATGGGCAATGCCACGGAAAGAACACCGGAGAGAGTTATAAGCAATTAAAGTCACAGTATACACACGATGCATAAACTAATTACAGCCCCCACGCTACAAAACAGTTTTAAAATTGACACAACATACCTCTAAAATCAACAAAAGGCACAAAAGGAACATCTTTTGCTTCTGTGCTGGAGCCGCTTTATAACATCCACCCCTGTAATGTATATCGCTCAAGAAAATTTTCTGTGTTCGTTCCTTTCCTCAATTCCCACCGCCAGACAGCTTACTTTGAAGTAGGTCTATACCCATACAAAAAGATTAGAATCTGAACAAAATGGTTGAATGGATGGATTAATTATGTCCTTCAAAAGATTCTACACACGTTCGATAATGCTCATTGCACATTGTACTTTCTCTGAGACATGGTCCTTTCTGTGTGACTGAAACTGGATTCCATGACGTATATAATTATACCCATGTGTGGGAGTATTACTACATCTAATCTGTTATTGACAGAATCGGCCACTTCCGACATAAGTTATCAACTTAAAAACCCAAAATCTTAAACTTCGTGTTTTGCTTTGGATGGGAGGGTCACCCAACCTATTATCTCAAAACAGATGAAATAACTTATGAAAGGAAAAGCGAATGTTTCTTTTCTCCCAAAAGTGATATTTCATTTTGTAGTCTGGCAATTTTCGTGGATATTGACGCCACTCATTGCACGTCACCAACACGAAATTTATCGGAGTACTTTGACAGGTACTACCGCGACCAGTTAAATTTCTGAAAGCGGGTAAAGATCCCTCGCATAACTGTTAGGCTAAATAAAAGAGAACATTAATATAATTTGTCGGGAGATAAAATCCTGCAGAAATTTTGACACCTGGGCCGTTGTGGATGTTTTGTTCCCTCTGATAGTTGATGATGTTTAGTCTCCATCATGTATAGCTTGATAACTTAACTCTACAGTACAGTCTTGACTAATTTTAAAGGAGAATAATGGTTCTGTAAAAAGTAATAACTAAGAAATATTCAAGACATAGAGAGGTGTTGTCATATACTTGACAACGCCTTCTTACTCTCCCTGTATTCCCAAACATTAGTTTCATTTAGATCTCGAAATAGAATTGACCTCCAAAAAGATATTTCTTCCATCTACATATTTTCTATCAATTTTTACTCTCTTGTCTCTTTTTCATTCCTGTCTAGTTAATCATTTCTTGATGGAAAGCTTAATCCTCCAAACTAAAGTAACAAATCCTTCTTGGATTCAACAGTTCTCACAAAAGTCATCTCTTATTGGAGTCATACTTAGACTTTCTTGGATTCATCATTCCTCACTGGATTCATTACATCCCATTAGAGCCATTGGACTCCTTGAAATCATCATCTCTACTTCTTGGAGTCAATTGTTTCATTAGAGTCACAAGCCTTTATTAGAGACACACCATCACTGCTAACAAGAGTCACAAGCTCTTATTGGAGTCATATGTTCTTACTTGAGTCCTCCCACGATCACTATGGTCAAAATTCTCAATACTGTAATCAACACTTTATCAGAGTCCTAACTCCTTTAAGTCCTCACTCCTCACAGGAGTCATATGTTCTCAATGGAGTCAATTGTTTTTACTTCAGTCACCCCTCCTTTACTAAGGTCACAACTCTCATCAATGTAATCAACACTTCTTATCAGAGTAATACCTCCCTGAACTCATCACTCCTTCTTGGAGTTCTCAATAGAGTTGATCAAATTGATCCTCACTTTAGAGTCATCAACCTTCATGAAAGTCATCACTATCAAACAGAACTGCTCTCCTCTGTACTAAACTCTAACAGGTACATCATCATCACTGTAACTATCATCTGAGTCAATAACTGTTGCTATCTTGGACTTTTTCACAGATTCCTGATTGCTCTCATCTTTGAGAGGTAAAAACAAGAAAAAGATATGTCATGATACCCAGCCTGAGTACAAATTTTAATTTTTGTTGAGAAAAAATCCCCTCCTTAAAAGTTTTGGGAGTTATTTTGGGATACACAGCAGCTGCTTTTGTATTTTTTTGTTTGGTTTGTTTTTTCAATTTTTGTAAGGTTGCTTCTTTTTTACCCTCTCCAGTCTTTCTAGGAGCAATTTTGGCATTTGTGGGATGATATCACTCTTTTCTTGTGTATATTGTACACTGCTAGCAGCACTGACTTAGGTTATTGTTACACACACACATATATATATATATATAGTTGTGTAAAAGCCCTATAAATATTATGTAGTTGGATCTTCCAGTTACCCCTTATACACTGCCGAGAGACCCTTCAACCCCAAAATATGTCATCCACGTATATTGCCCGACCCCCAGGATTCCTTCACTATTGATTTATTAAACTTCAGAAAACTCTTTTAAGACAAAGATGGCCATGTTTTAACATACAAGGATAATGAATTTTGTTGGGAAGGAGTTACTTTTACGCATTTTACAGACTGTGAAATACCTGTAGAAACATTGTCACAATCGCAATAAGGATACTTACTTCAGTTTTTCAGACCATAATACATACCATAGAAATATTCCAAACTTGTCCTATTTTCCTAACTGGGTGAGAACATTGTAAAACACCCATTGGCATGCGTGAAATGGCGACAAACGGTACAGTGTAAAGCTTTATGACCTACATTACCATCATCCACGGTGCACACCTGACCCCTCCCTCCTCCCCCTCCCATTAATTTGCAACTTTGCAAGCCAACACGTTACATGCAATCATCCATGAACCAGCATAAATTCGTTGGTAACAATATACCCTAGCACATAACAATGCAGCAAACAACAGTAGTATCGAAGCAAAGTTCATGTAAGGAAATGTAATGTGAAGATTTCATCAGAAAAGGCTAGAATACTCAAAACAGTATCCTTCTCGTGGAATATAATACTCCTTTTATTTTATTATTTTATTCCATGTAGGAAATAATTCTTGAAATACAATGCCCCCATACTGTAAACATTTCCTTAATAAATGTTTGAAAAAGGGTATACGATCCTGTTATTCCATTTCTTGAAGTGACAATGTCTGCACGCTCATCAATTATTTTACACACATCAGCATTTCTGAAGTTAATCTTATATCACAAAATGTACACCCTGAAATCATCATTTTGTTCTGTGACGTCATTTTGGTTGTTGACGGGTCTATTTGCCTCCTCTCTGGTTACCAATGGTTCATCTTAACTGTCACTGTTTAGGGCAACACGTGATCGTTTGCTTGGATTACTGGCTGTGGGTTCCAATTTCTTTGCAACCAGTTTACCAAGTGATTCACTGTCACTGGAAAACAAATTGAAACCCGAATGTGACCCAGTATATTGGAAAAAGCACCATGATACAGTAGTATACCAAGAGTACCACATTATTGCATCATTAGTATAATGGTACTGTGCCATAAGGACAATGGTACTAGCATCATGAGCATCATGGTATTGCACAATATGCAATATGGTACTGCAGCATGAGCATTGTGGTACTGTACGATATGTATCATGGTAATGCACCATGAGTAACATGGTACTGCAGCATAAGGACATGGTACTGAATCATGGGCATATGGCACTGCACCAATAACAATGTGAAACTGCAGCATCAGCATCATGGTACTGCACCTTGGGTAGTATTAAAGACACTTCACTGGAACAGAATGAATTAGGTATCTAAATATTTGGTCACATTTGGCAACATAAAAAGCTTCAGAGCTTGGAAAGACAGTTATTATTCACCATAACTATTGAGCACTGACAGGTGCAAACTAGTAGACATCTCAGGAGAAAGGATGCCTCACATGTCCTTGCGAATTTTCAACTAGAACAGCATTGCTGCAGTCGCTCAACCCTTCTGATGCTACCTGTTCAGTTTTTAATTCATTCAAACACAATCATGGTCCACACATAATACATACCCAAACTCACGTTGGGCTGGCCAGCATGTAAGACTGTTCACCTAGCTGTCGGACCGTGTCAGGGATAAATCTTTATAGCTAGTTCATCCCCTTATATAACTCTGTCCATAAGGGCAGGGATCAGAAAATAGAGTCATAGTGAATACATGCGACCAGTTTGTGTAGGGCAGTGGCATAACCATTGGGGGGAAGAAGCTATCAAATGTCTTTCCTCCTCCATCCCTCACTTCTCCCCTACCCCTCCCTCCCTCCCCCTCCCTCCCCATGAAACTGGTAAGCAAAAAACAAAATATTGAATAAAAATTTAATACACCATCCATTTGAAGTTTAAATGCTGCTAAGTAGTGCTGATTTGTGTACTTTTAAAACTGAAATTATTCCGGAATCTTACATCGATTCCCTAATGTTGATTCCGTGGTTGGCACAGGGCCTTGAGTGAGCAAAGATCACTACCACTCCACCTAGACCAGGGAAACAAGTGGAGATGAGCCAAATAGCAACATCATGGATGAACAATGACCCCACTATATACAATGTCCTCACACAGTAAGGAGGGCTGTGTAATAGATACTAAAGTTACTGAAGGATAAGTTAGCTGTCTGGGAACTGGCCATCACGGTGCATTAATTGTGTACACAGAGGACACTCTAGACACTGGCAACTGCTAGAAATACTAACAATACCTAAGTCAAAACAAAGTAACTGAAAACTTGTCTCATGCAGGCTTTTGCACTAAGGCTGTTCATTTACGTTGGTGAGCACGCCCCTCCAGAAAAAGCTAATTTAAGCTCACTACGATTTAATATAACCACATTATCCAGTTATCCAAGGAGTGAGATTTCAAAGAATAGAGGCCTCTAATACATAATGAAAAATGATCAAAAATGGCCAAAATTACCACTTCTCTTTTTCCAATCATGTAGCTAGGAAGAAAAGGTATTGCCATCCTTATGTGACACTTTACTGAAAATTTCACACAAATTTCACAAAAATCCACCAGCAATTGCAGGAGATGAAACCTTTTGAACAGAGAGACAGACATTTTCTCCCACTAAAGTATCACATAAGCTCTACCCACACTTCGTGGGTTGAGCTAAAAATGAGATAAAGTGCTCTTTACAGTACTTCTCTGATTGCAAAAAAATTGGTGAGTGCCCATTTTCTCTTGAAGAAATCTGCCCACATCTGGAACAGTGTCACTTCTTAGCCTTGTCCTTTCATTAAATGTATTTCAAAATGTCAATGTACATGGGAAGGTAGATCATATGAACAAAAATTATTAATTTACCAATCTAAAGGGACAGACACATTCACACATTGCAGGTGAAGAGAAGTCCAATTACTACTCCCTCCTATCCTACCCCCTCCTTGCATGGGCCTACAAATGGCAACTTATATCTTCAGCTCTATCTTAGGCAAAAAGACCTATCTTAGCCTTAAATGTTATGCCAAGCATTAATGAACCTTTTTTACCTTCACTAGAGGATAAACCACTATCCAAAGGTCTCTTTATCCTATAGGATTTAGATGATGAAGTGTTCAACTTACTCTAAACCCCATCATCATCATTGTCCTCTCCATCCTCCTTGTTTCCTGGAGTCAGGACTTTCTCTAACGCTTTCCCCACACCCATTCTCTTTTTTCTTGGTGTTTTCTTTTTTGTTTTTCTTTTTCTTAGGCATCTCTTTAAACATTCATTCCTCCTATTCTTCTTCTGGTCTGCCACTGTCTCCTCCTTGGGTTCAGAAGCATCTGCTTTTCCTCTCTGGCTTTCCGAGGAGAGGTGCCTCGGGATCCTCCAAAACGTTTCCTAAAACCCCAAAAGTTCAATTAATGAATGAAAATGCAGGTACAAAAAGGACAGACACCTAAACTGGAATTCGTTGTTTCTACAATTTTAGACACGGCGGAAAACCATACTTTGTGTCACTTTACATCAAATCCAGTGTGATGAGCTCTTGCCTGCCTGGACTTTCCAAAGTGGGAGGCAAGGGGTGTGGGGAGGCAACTTCGGAGAAAACAGTTCACAATCAATGAAATGTTGAGGATGTATTGTGACTTCTAGGGGGAAGTTTCCCGATCATGTTTTGATAGAAACATGATCATGCTACTTCCCAATTCTTACGATTGAATACTTACAATCACCTTGTAGATCCAGCTTTAGAAGTGGAACCAAGTGGGTTTTTCGTTTTTGTTTTTTGTCCCACTCTCTTTTTTCACCATCTATCTTGCTGCAGCGAGCTTCCCTCATTCCTGGATTTTTTCATACATGCAACCGTTAACTTATTGTATAAGCAAATTGGACTTCAAAAGCTGTTTTTTATCACTCCACTATGTGGTCACTGGTCAGGTCAATTAGTTGTTTAGAACATCACTCAGAAGAAAGTTTGTGACCAAAGTCACCATAATATTTCAATCACTGACAAAAGAAATGGGTCAAGAGCTAAAGCATGCTTGGGCTCTCCCCACCCCACCTCTTTTCAAATATAAAAACATCTGTACTCATCAATACACATCAATCCTTTTTTTAAAGAAAAAATGTAAAACCTTTTCAATTAAATATCCAATTTTTTCCATAAATGTACCGAAAAACAACATAAAAATTTAGCATCGGGTTGCGCCTCAAACTGCTCAAATATTCTAAACTTTTCAAGAAGGGAGCTAGAACATCCTCCACATAACAACCCTCATCTACAACAACAGTCAAAACATTACCCGGTGATCTAACGGTGGTGTCATTCCAAAATTCGGCAAAAACTTCTGAAACAATTTATTCGCAACTGCTCGAGAATATTTCTCTTTTAGAGAAACGATAGTCACAGCTTCCATATCACTGACTGGCGAAGGAATAAAAAAGTATGTGCAAGAAGAAGTACGCTCACCACAGGCTTTCCGGCATTTTACAACTAGAAAGCCAAAAGACTTAGTGGTTCCTTACCATATGATGTATTGTTCAAACATGAATCATCCACATGACAAGCATGATATCCCTCACTGTGATCCTACTTGAGATATCATGTTAATAAGGTTACAACCTTTTAAAATCTTGTGACTCAAAATAACCTTTCAAGTCCAATTAAAACAATAGGGACCACCTACCCTATAGGCCATCTACGTGCTAATATGACAAATCCACAGGCCAAGTATGACATCCCTCACAGTTATCCTCCTTAAAATATGTTTACAAGGTTTTAACCCTTTTTTACCCAAAATGACCTTTGACCTCCACTAAAAACAATAGGGATCATCTACTTAATATGCGCAACCTACATGCTAAGTATGAAATCCTCGCACGTATCCTTTTGGAGATCGTGTTTACATGATTTTTTACCTTTTGACCCCAAAGGTGACACCAAATAACCTTTGATCTCCACCAAAAAAGTAGGGATCGTCTTCTCAATTAAGGCAATCAACATGCTACGTATGAGATACCTCACAGTTACCCTCTTTGAGATATCGTGTTTATATGTTTTTCATCTTTTGACCTCTGGTAACCCAAAATGACCTTTGACCTCCACTAAAAGCAATAGGGATTATCTACTTAATATGGGCAATCCACGTGGTAAGTATGAAATTCTTCAGAGTTACCCTTCTTGATATATCGTGTTTACAAGCAATTTCCAAGGTTTCTACCTTTTGACCTCTGTTGACCCCAAATGACCTTTGACCTCCACCAAAAACAATAGGGATCATCCAGTTAATATGGGCAATCCACATGGTAAGTATAAAATCCATCACATTTAACCTTCTGGAGATATTGTGTTTACGAGCAATTTCTAAGGTATGTACCATCTGACCCCAAAGGACCTTTGACCTCCACCAAAAGACAAGTGATCATCAACTTAATATGGGCAATCCACACATTAAGTATGAGATCCCTCGGAGTTACTATCCTTGAGATATCGTGTTTACAAGGAAAGGAGTCACATGCACACATACATACGCATACGCACACGCACACACCCATACAAACGCATTCAGAAAAGCAGACACACACCCAGCTTCACATTTTTGATGTAATATGTCGTATAGTGTCTCATCTCCCTATACATTCCACATAGGGGTATAGGATAACAAGATAAGTAGCCGAGTCGTCACACAGCGGGCAATTCGTTGAAAAAGACTCGTTTGCAGTTAGGACCTGTCCTCATGAGAATGTAAGAAGAACTTCCTTACAAACAGGAAAATGAATCCAGGGCTGCATCCAAGTCCAACTAACCCGCCAGTCCAGCCAGTTCTGAATCCACTGGTCCCACTCCAACGTTGGACCAATAACGAGTCGCTTCCAAAGGCCCACTATCAAGTCAAACCCAATCCAACATCTTTGGAGTATACCACACATTTAGTTTTCATTCTTATTTACATGAAAAGTAAAGTGATTGAATTAGGTTCTCGTGGCTCTTAACGTGACGACTATTTTAGTAGACTTTCCTGAAAAAAGACTAAGGTCCGAATGCAAGAAACTGATCTCGGGCCGATTTTGATTCTACTGGAACTTCCATTCCGGGCCAATGTTGAGTCCACTTAAAGGGAAAAACGAACTTGAATCTACACCGAGCCAGGAAGCAAGCTTACAACCCTGACTGTAATATCTAAAATTTTGTACCGAGTGCTTTACACTTTTCACAGTAACGACACCGTATATATTAAACGCCCCAGGGAGTGAAATTTTCCAAAGGCGGTGCTTTTATTGGGGTTGCGTTGTCAACCCAAACCCTTACAATACATTAAACGTTGCCACAGATCAATTTGCGTTAATGACGCTCAAGTACCATTCGGAAGAGGTCCAACTAAACATTTTCTTTTCATTGTCAAGATATCACGGACCAATGGAAAGCTTGAATACAACAATTTGATACTTTATTCTTCACGTTGATCCTGTCAGCAGTAAAGAACGTGAGGGGGGGGGGGGAGATAGAGCTATCCAGTAATCGCACAGAAAGAACCGAAGACAGAAGGCGTTTATTAGGAAGGGGCCTATAATAAAGTATTTGCGGCATTCTAATATTCGCTTTCTAGCTGGTATGTGTGCCCACGAAGTGTGTGCTTACAGAAACGTATGCCTTTGCATATTGATATTTGGACACTCTTTTGACATTAAAAAAGTCCATAATTTTTCACGTAATCTGCACCACCAAATTGCAAAATAGAGGCAAAAGCCCAAGAATGTCAGATTAAACATTGTCATCATGAGGCATTAAATATCAAATGACAACCAACCAAAGAGTTATTCTCTCTTGTTATTACAAAGGGTGTTTCGGTTTACGGATCCAATATTGACATTTCTGGTCGAGGAACTATTTTAAATGATTGGGGACAAAGAAACAAGTACACCTTTGTACTAAATTGGACAAACAGAAAGATATGCTGCTTTTCAACGGTATTTCAAGTTAGCAATAGGCACAAGGTGACTCAGAAAGGCAGGTTGCGTTAGGATGTGCCATACCGAGAAATACATATTCGTGTCATTTATGATGCGCAGAAAAGCCATAGAAATGTTCAAAAGATGAACAAATAAAAGTGAACATATATCATACTCTTTCTGACTTCCTGCTCTAGAAACACTTGATTGAACGCCGGGAACAAACATTGGAGTATAGTAGATGTACTTTACAGGCTGACTGTTATCATCTTCCCATCAAAAACTGTAAATCTTCTTCGTTACCATGTTTTTATTGTCCTTTTGCATCACAGCACAGTAAAACCAGAAATAGATTCAGTCTCATTTTAAGCAGTGTTTAAGTTAACCATGGTGGGAAGTATTACCTTAAAATGGTTTAGCTGAGACGGTTGGCAGGGGCTTTTCCCTTCCCTTTTTTCCAGTGGTGACCCATTCCAATGACCTATGTTGATTTCAACTTGCTCAATGTCATACCCACACACTACTGTGTGCAGGTTGTCAGAAGTGTGATTTGGGAACACCACACCTGATCTACAAAATTATCGTTGACGTTGACCAATCAGAATGATGCTTTTGTTTGAATTTATTTCAATCAAAGTGAAGTCCCCAATTTTTAGAAGAGATAAGAGGATATACCTAAAAATCTTGGGGTGTTACAATAAAAAATGTTTACAACGGGCACAAACTACCAATTATTTGAAATCTTACAAGTAGCCCCGTCTGTCACAATAATTTCAAATTTGTGCACCATGACATTTGAGATTTTGAGCTAGGAGAGCTTGTACAATAGGGTGGTGGTTCTTGCTTTTTACTTTATTCAAAATGCCATTTTGCATATTGCAAAAAGTGCCTTTAATTTTATTTATTTTTGTAGGATGAGCACTTCAATACCTTTCCTACCACATACAAATAACAAATTGAACACATCACTTCAGCAACATGGTCTAAATTGTCTCCAAAATTTTTTTCTAGGGTATTAAATTCGTAGGCTAATATCCTCCTCTAACCCCCCCCCCCTTGAATTAGTGGTGTGCAACCTTGATTACGGCCGTCACCGGCACAGCACAGTATTAACAGGAGAAAACAGGGTACGAAATACAAATCTGATGACATGTTTTAGGCTGTGTTTAAACGTTTATGTGCACCAGCTGTGCAAGACTTATAAGTGGTGTAAACTAAAATGTCATTTCACACAGTGGTACGTAGGACCTGCAGTTAACCCCGAGTTGATCATTTGATACTAAGTTGCCTTTCCTTGTAAAGTTTTCTTCGGCGTACACATTCATGATCTTCAAAATACCAATGCAACCCTTAAAAGCGTTGCCTCTTAACCGCTCAGTAGCGAGTTCTGAAATCTTTTTTTTTCTTTTATGTGTTTCATATCCCTTTTACATTGTCAAAAACTAGGCTCTTAAAACATGGCTACACCTTAACAACTGCGTGTCAGTGGTTCAATGACTCTCCAACCATGGGAGTATTTCCATGGTCCAACATAACACACGACAGTGGCTTTTTCAGCAACTGAAGTTGCCGGAGAATCAAGTTCCTATAAAGGTATTTAACATTCAGGTGGCATTCTTTCTAGTTGTGTAGGCTTATTCACAGCTCATTGCTGCACACAGAATTGACTGCTTGTGAACTGATTAACTGATATTCTGGTAACAATTATTTGCCATCGAATCCTGCTTTTCTAACGATTTTAGTGGGGGCATGTAATCTTGATTTTACGCTATCAGCCATCATCTCGCTACGATCTTTGCCCTTGGATTTATACTTTTTATTGTCGCATTTTATCTCATTTTTCAAACTGGTACCTTTCATAATCAACAATGATGTATTATATTTGCCCGATGGTGTATAAGACTAGTACAAATAATCATGTATTATTACTGTTGGCCTCGTTAACTATTTAAAGTGTGAGTACCAACGAGCACATACTATTTGTTGGCCTCATTAGCCTCCTATATAAATACCAACAACCACGTATTATACTTGGTCTCATTAGCCACCTGGTGCACGAATTCCAGCAATCACACATGTGCTCATTGTGTTTAAGTCCCAGAGTCATGAATTGTGTTTGCTCCATTGGCCTCCAAGAGTAAAGGTTCGAACAATAACATAGGCCTACAGTATTTCTCACTCCCCAATTGTAGGCCTATAAGTACAAAGAATAATGTATTTCGTAAGCCATTATGGCCACACAATGAAAGAGGACAAACTATAGTAATATATTTTGTTGGCCTCCCTGGCTACCAATTGTATAAGTAGGGTCCACCAACAAACACGTGTTTTTTTCTCATCAGTTCCATGATGTGTAATTAGCTTCTGGTTATGTGTTATGCTTCGTATTACTGTAGCCTCATTGTCAACCAAGTCGGTAAAGTATCATGTAACAGTCATGTACTGTGTCAGAGTAAGTCGACACTTCTTCCACTATACCTTGCACATTGTAAGCTCCATGCGCTAATCTGTATTCAAAGCTGAGAAAGGGGACAGTAAAATGCATGAAGAACAGAGAACAAAGGCAATATAGGCTCCAGTTCTTAGTGCTGAGAAAAATATGGATCTTAGTTCAGTCATTGTTTATTTTATGTTTTAAACATTACAATCAAAGAACTACAACCTCTAATATGTTTCCATCAAGGAAGGATAACCACAAGCTAGACCGTTGGTCTGAAAACCAGGTTTGATCTCTAAAAGCCCATTTTTTATCACTGGGTACCCCCACCTTTTTAAGAGTTGGTTAAATATTTTGCCAAATCTTTGCCAAAATGTTTTCAATTATGGATCCACTTTACACAATGACACTTTATGATGTCTTAGTAATTAAAGCTTTTGCCACATTTTTGGACTATCACAAGAGATTACCTTATAACTATAAATATTAAGCACGTGCTTATACTCTCTTTGAAGTTTGCTTGCTCGACTGGATGCACCGTGTGAAAATGTTTATTGCACAAGTAAAAATTTACACAATTGAATAGGATGTTGACTATGTATGATCGGTCCCGTGTGTTGAACCTAAAATATCCTAGATATTGGAAGCTGATGCCATTCTGCAGTACCTGGAAAGAGTATCACTTACAGAATAATTGATGTTGATCATAAAGTCTTCGACTGATGCAGTATCTAGCGGGTTCACTGGTTTCGCAGTTTAGACAATCTCATTAAAGTGTACCTAAAGTCCAGAATGTCAAAACTTCGTGTTTCAAAGCTTGAAAAAGTATCCAAATGGTCCATTCCCTATCTTCTAGATAGAAAATGTTGAAGCTTATTCACTCAATTTAAAATGGAAGATTGCGCAATAATTTGTGATGTTATTCTTGTACTGAACAGAAACTGAAACTTACTGAAACTACTCAAATTACCGTCTTTGTATTTTTTTTTTGTTTGAAGGCCACCGCACCTTGCTACCAAAATGTGATCATTGTCTTACTGTTTATGGGGTGATTTGGCTGCATAATCCCTCTCTTTACAACTTTGTAAGGAAACATTATTTTTAAGGTCATATAAACACTGGAACTTGTTTTCAAAAGGAATAAAAACAAGTATATGTGAGTTGTACAAGAAGGACATCACAAATAAGGCTTAATCGATTTTTTTCAAATTTAGTGAATAAACTTCAACATTTTATACTCTGCAACAGAGGAAGCTATGAAAATAGGAATTGGATGATCGAAGTTTATTTTCTAACCTCTTAAATACATATTCTTGTAATTCTGGACTTCAGGTCCACCTTGATTTGAAACATCACAATCAAGAAACTACGAACTGACATGTGCATACATCAAGGTCGTATAGGAAACGAGCTACCGGGGGGGGGGGGGCTATGGAGACCAGGTTTAGTATTAAAGGGGACATGGCATCCCCCAAAACCAGGGAACTGTAGCAATTCCCTGCCCAAACATATTAAAGAACAGCCCTAGAGTTCTAAATACGATTGATGACTGAACTTTGATTGTCATTTATCCAAACAATATTGATTGATTTATTAAAGACGGAGCTGATGTTTTAAAAGACCAATTGACTCATATTATCAACTTATCCATTGAAACTAGCACT
>WURT03008075.1:0-16576 GCA_009936505.3 Holothuria glaberrima
TTAAGGAGCGTAAATAACTCAGTCTGCAGACAGAACTGTTTCGATCTTGTTAGATCTCATCAGTGCAGCTCAGAGTATATATATATATATATATATATATGTATATTAAGGTGATGAAATCCACGAATGCTCCATACAAAAATAGTGGCCTTCTTTACCTCTACTGTGTGTATATATATATATATATATACATATATATATATATATAGTCCTCTTTTAGCTACTGTTCGTTCTAACTATTTTGAGGATTTTCTTAACTGTGGTGACGTGTTTGAGTGTTGCATATTTCCAGCTGTTTTTATATATCTCATTTACTTGCTTTTTATGCTTTTCATCCACCAAGTGATTTTAAGCTCTAATTACTGTTGTGCTGCTGTACGTATTTGCATGTCTTTGAGAATTTTTTATAGGCGGACATTTGAATGTATTTTATCTTGCTTCATTCGAGCTGAGGAAGGCTGAATAAATAGCCGAAAGCTGGTCGACTCAGGGTGTCTTTTTATCTTTGTATGTACAGTTGCGATTTTAGTTTTAACTTTTAATGTTTACATAACTTTTAACTAGAATTCTTTGAATCCTCTAGATCCTGTACCTACACCAGAACATCCTTGTGATCCAAGTTTTTCATTCACCTATATATATATATATATATATATATATATATATATATATACATAGCTCCCTGCATCGAGTCATTCGAGTCATTGAGTTATATATATATATATATATGGATGCATTGTATACTGTTCCTGTATATTTCGTATATATAGCAACATAAAAGTATTGATTGGGAAAATGTTCATTTTACTTTATTTCTCCATTTATGCATACTTTATTTTTTGTCGCATATAGATCTTTTTGACATGTGACTGTTGTCGCTGCCTAGAGGGTCGTCACTCTGACACAAATGAAATTTCCATTCCGATTTTAATCTCTAGAGCTCCCAGACTTTGAGGTTTCAACGGCCTAATCAAGCATTGGTATAAGGTAACGCTATTACGTTGCTCCCTGTTGAATTTGACGACACACTGCTCTTGTGGGTGAGAGGGTAGGGGCACTGACTTCCGCAGTGGATGGCAGATAATGGTAATCCAATGACTTCAAGAAGTACACCGTGAGGTTTGTTTGTCCTTTGATCTTTTGGAGTAATTGGGTCTTTTGCTAGTGGTTTAGAGGTAACATTCGATTCCGTTTGAAGAAACAAAGACCTGGGAAAGTGAGTTGAATGACTCGATGCAGGGAGCTGGAAGACACGTCTGCGCGGAGAAAGCCAAGAGTGTGGAAGTTCAAAACGTACTTTCCTGGAACAAACAAAAACATCTTCATTAGAATTACTCAAGGTATGTCTACCGTGAGAGATGAGCTATAAGTGCCTCTACCGGATGAGCCAATGCGCACTGTCTCGGAAAATTTTTATGACTGGCTGACGCTAACCCTAATCCCTAACTAATCCCTAAAGTTAACAAAGGATACAATCAATACCATACAATACCATCAGCCAATCAGAAAATACCTTACTACACAGTGCGCATCAGCTGTAAATAAAGGATTGGATTAGAAGAGTTAATTTCAATGTGTTTGAAAACGCTGTGTCAATCTGTGAATAAACTAGTCCTGAACCGGTATCGCTGTTACATATCATACTATATTTATACATAAATATAGGTATACAGATATATGAATGCAAGTACTGAATTTGGCTTGTGAACACTCCCATCAGACTTGCACTAAGCATTTATTTATTTGTACAACAGGGTTGCATATGAGGGTGACGGTGTCACAGAGAGTTGGGAACAATAACCTTATGAGGTGCAGTGAGGTTTTCGGTCCAGCGTACCGTCGGTCCAATGAACCTGTGGTCCAGTGAGATTTTCCCAAATAAAAAATCTGTACAACGACGTATTTGTCTGTGATACAAGTAAAGTGTGGAGTCGCTGGTCGCATTGCCTACGTAGCAGGCTGCACGGCGTGTTCATTGTTCAATATTCATTGGCAATAAATAGAAATTTTGAAAAGGGAAAGGGAACACCCTCCCTCTTTGGAACCTTCCCCAAGACGAATCCTCTCAATTTGGTTGATTTGATTACGGGCCTGCTCTGCATTCTTTACACCGTACAGTGTATACAGTGCGCCACCTCTTTCTTGCCATCAAATCCCAACCTGAAAATTTCAGTTCTGTCGTAAAGTCCGTTTCCGATGATCCTGAAAAGCAGGTAGACAAAATTTAGGCCATAAAACAACTAGCCAACCTGTCTTTTATGGTTTTCCCGTGTATTTTTTGTAGTAAGATGAGGGGTTTGAACATACTGCAGACCGGTGGCGGCAATCCTGATGCTGGCGATTTTACCGTAATTGTTTCGTGGAATTTATTCAATTAAGAACGATTTTATGCAGTGCTGAACGGATTGGAAAAATTCTCTTCGGAAGTGGATTGGAAGTTTGGAACCCCATGTAACTTACAGGAAAGATATGCTCGGATTTATTTGTTTACTTTCCAAATTATTGGGACAAAACTTTCTAGAAATCGCAAATAAGGACAAGGGCGGTGATTTGTTCTCAATACTGGGGTAACATGGCCCCATTTTCAAATAATTTATTGTGTGAAAAATCGAAGTCAATGGGCGATTTTTCAAATATTGGGGGACATGTCCCCATACCCCTCGGGATGGCCACCCATGAACAAGGAACCAAAGATCTTAAAGAGAAATGGGTATTATCTGGAAATTTAGAGACCTTGCTTTTAATCAAAATAAATTCAGTTTATTCGTTTAACTCAGAATGTTGATATTCTTTACTGATACCTTACACGTTACAGTAGATTTCTCGTGTCCTTTCGTGTGAGACCTCCGATTGAGTGTGGTTTCAGGGTTTTGCCTGCATGTAGAAGAAGAAAGCCCATTTCACGTAGGACTTTCTGATAGAACGCATGCTCACTACATCAGGCTCGTAGCCAGACAAGGTACTGAAGGGAGAGAAATAGCTTCAAGGGGGGAAATTTTTTAGTGGGCCAAATGTGTGAAAATGTATTAAGTCAATAGCAACTTGAAACTTTCTGGGGGCAAAAAAATTTCAGGGGAGAAGCCCCTACCCCCTATAGCTACGGGCCTACACTAAATCCCTTACATTGGCAGTAGGGGGCATTACAAATTTTTTCACGTGGAAAATTACTGTGTTTAGTCAGGTTAAGACTGTTTAAGCCTGACCGTAATAACTCTTAACTTGTGTCCCTGGATGGACAGATCGCATCCGAAGGGTTGGTTGGGTTGGACCTTGGCTTAGAGGGAATAACAAAATGCAAAGAAGAGCTAGATTACGCGTCTTGAGTATTTTTGTCAAAGGACAAAACAGAACTGGGTGAACACTCTGGTACAGGGCAGGTCCGTAGTCAAGGCTGACATTTTTTTTTTCGCCTCCTAGAAAGATTTAAGTTGCGGTCAACTTACCATTGACTGATTGACTTAATACATTTTTACAAATTTGGCACCCTGAGAGAAAATCCCCCCCCCCTTGAAGCCATTTTGCACCGCTTAAGCACCTTGCCTTGCTACGGGCCTGGTGTAGGGTCCCCGATGAGCCAATTGGCTTAATGACCCTAAAACGTTAAACTTATACTCTCTTTAACGACTACTGTCATATTCACCCCTTAAACACTGACCTTTCTAATAAATTATATTTTATTTGTTCTGAACTATTGCTAGTAAGTTTAAAAAAACTTTTACTCTGGCTTCCTAAATTTAAGGTCATTTTGTTAGGTCAATAATACGTCTTACAGTTATTTCTAATTCTTTGAAAACTTTACGCACGAAATAGTAGCTCTTCTTTTCATTTATTTTTCTTTAGACAGAATAATTCTCAATTACGTCACTGAACCGTGATAAAAAGGAATTTCATTCAGAATTGTTCATGATATAAATCCTGAAGGGTCAGTGACTGTCATAAGAGATAAGGCATGGTAGTTATAATCGAACGGTTAAATCTGTTAGTCCAGATACGCAATACCTTGATGTGTCGTGTATAAATCAAGCTAATATAATTCTTGTGATTAGAAATTTAATCTCCAATTCCTGGGTGGGCGTCATTTTTATGGAACGAGCGTCGTCGATGTAATAAAGAGATTGGTCTATAAGCTGATAGCTTGTAATGTTATTTAAGCAGGGCTTCCAAGCGTGACCCTGTCCCGAAGTGCAACATTATTAAATTGGACATCGATTCCATCTGCAGGTGTAAATATTCATAACTGTGAACAAACGTTCTAATTGGTTGTGACGTATCGTGTGGCTCTGTTCTGGAAGGGTGATTCCATCATCTAAGCGATTTCATCTCGGGCATAGGTCGATGAGTCAGAAAACGTCCAACCCGTGTTTGGTAAGGCGTTTCGCCGAGTCTACCTTAGATTGCATTTATGGATTATTCTTTACAGAGGCTGTGAAGTTTACGGAAGAGGGACTTCTAATGGCATACAAAATTGAGGGTTCATCGAACTGTGGGCAAAGGCTCTTTCGATGTTCATTTTTTTCATCAAGGATGTGTGGTTTCAGTAATTTGATGAATTACCAACCCAATTATCTTTAAAGGGCATAAGAAGTAGCCCCAAACTTACTTAGAAACAATAGCTAAATTTCACACAAATTTCTTTTTATTTCTCTTCCAGGTATCTTCCATGATATTCCAAGACTTAAATATTGCATATTCAAGTCAAACCAGATAGTTACTCCTCGTAAACTCCACAATTCCGCGAAAAAAATATTGTCACATGATTCCCACGGGCCATTCATGAAATAGAGTAGACTACTGCGCAAATCCAAATTGGGGTGACTGCATTTTCTCATTAAATGTAACGACGGAGAAAGCAAATTACTAAAAGCAACTTTCCTACTGAATTAAAAGAGTCCTGTATTTGTGCGAATTTTTAATATGGAGACGTTTATGCTATTCCAAAGGCGTAGAAGGAGGGCGAAGGGGTGGGGCGAGGGTTAAAACTCCCCTTAAAAATGTTGTGGGCGTAAGCATGCTTTCTCCCCTCTCAATGCAAGGATAAAAATCTCAAATTTTGTAAGGAAATCTTGTCTTGTCTCCCAGTAGGGCTTTAGCAAGAATGGTGAGAAGTGGGAGTCCTTGCAAATACATGGCATTGGCATGGGCGTCCGTAGAAAAAAAAATCAGGAGGGACTTATAATTGATCAAATCAGGGAAACTTTTTAATCCCAGAAAAGAGCTTAATTGCTCAATGTTGGCGCCTCTTACAGGGGTGTAGCCAGGAATTTGCCAGGAGGAGAAACTTGTAGGTAAACTATCTAAGCGTAGCGCCACCATAGTTTGTCGCAACGCGCCAACAAAATTTTGGCCGAAATGCTTCCCAGATGGCTGAAAAGGGCACTTCATAGGCCTTGTGAGTTGCATCAGTCATTTTATATTTTGAAATCTCATGTTCTGGAAATATCCTAGCGATATCATAAAAAAGTGTTGGTGTTATTTTTGCTTCAAGTTTTTTCTTTTCAAGTTTTTTATTTTTCCAGGGAGGGGGGGCGCACCCTTCGTGCACCCTTCCCCCTGATAGCTCATGAATATCGATTTGCCCCCCCCCCCACGGACGCTCATGGGCATTGGTGAAAACTTGCACTGAAATGTGATGAAAATATGTGACATTCAGGAAATTCAAGGGAGTCCTAGAGAGGCTCGGGGATTTCAAAACGCACCTGGACCGTTCTTTGAACTATAAGGAAGGGCGAACCATTGTTCGTTCTTACATTGTCTTACACACTAAATTGGCTTAGTTCTGCAGTCCCCAGGGTCTTGCAGAAGTCAGATTGACAGAGTTGTTTCATCATGGCATCCACAAATAATCTTAGCATAATTGTTTAGAAGATGAGCTACATGAGGAAAACTTTTAAGACTGTCACCTACCACCTCGAAGCGAGCAGATGGCGTTAATCTATCCCTTCATTTAAAATTCAGAACATTTCACTTTTATTTATGCTTTAAAATATCTCTTAAATCCAGCAATAATGAAATTGTAAAAAAAAAAATCACCCAAAAAATAATTTAAAGTCGCTATAACTGGTGGACCCAGTTCGACCAATGGACAGAAATCTATGGGTGGTGTGCCCTCTTAAGCGTTGGTTTTTAAGTGTAATAGGCTGTTTGCGACACAAACAGTTGTTTCAATTGATAAAACCGTTCAGCGTTCTATACTTTTGTCTTGAAATTAATGTGCGTCTTTCTGGCTCCTGCAGCTCTCACAGCTTATTTCTCTCCTCCCCCAATTTGAAGTTCTGTACCCCGGTACACTAGATCGGAATGTCTCCTGTCAATCATGTGACAATATTTTTTTTTATTATTTCCTTAATTTATGCAGAATAACTCTTTGGTTTGCCCATAATATTCAATACAATAATTTTACACAGGAACATTATGAAAATACCTGTGAGAGAAATAAGAGGAGATCTTCAAGATTTAGCAAATTTTTGAAAGTAAACTTGGGGGGGGGGACTGCCTTCTCCCTTTAAAAGGAAAATGCCGTCTCCCAATTTGAATGAGTGTGCCCCGTCATCCTATTTCAGGAATGGCTCTTATCAATCATGTGACAATATGTTTGTTACTCATTTGTTAAATTAATGCAGAAAAACTCTTGGTTTACCTTCACTTTTAAATACCTGTATACAGCAACAAAAAGAAAGATACTTGTGAGCGAAATAAGAGGAGATCTGCTAGATTTAGCAATCTTTTGAAAATAAAGTTGGGGCGACTGCCAACTCCCTTTAAGTATAGCCCTGTTAATGGCTACACCATGACGTCAAAGGTACAACAGATTTGGTTAAATATTTACAAAGACAGATTGTGTGACGGTAGCACCTTTTAACATTCTTCACATATTTATGGCTTCTTGTTAAGTTCAAGAAAACGTCGGCCATTTTTGATCAAATCTGAAGTGTAAAAACTCCGAGAATCCATGTAGCTTGTTCTAATTTCAGTTCACAGAAAACTGCAGCTGATCTGAAGTGTTTTCGCCGCCGGAGATTTTTTTCAATAAAGCTTACCTTAGCTACCAATTTGTGGTGGTAAGTCTGTACGAAACTTGGAGAGGTTTGCTAATCAAGCAAATGTATTTACGCAAGAGTTACCACAAAGTATCGTCTCCAGACCAATGAGAGATGACGTGTCATGTCATGAAGCTGAAATATCGCCAGCGAGGCTTGCCACATGTTCGCCATTATTTGGATACCTTACATACTCATCAAAATCGTTTTTTACTTTGTCACATGAGACTACAATTATCATCTGCTGACAGTAGCGGAACACTTGCTCTAAAGCGTATTTTACCATTTCTAGGCCCTACAGTTTTAACAATAATATGTTCGAGATCCTGCTGATATAATATCTACGAAATATGTTTTTCGGTTGTCTATACAATTTCTATCTTTTGCTATTAAGTAGCATTTGTTTTCATCGGTAGGTATATGTCAGAGGTTCCGAAATGGCATTATTAGGTAATTGTGTCATAAGGATGGTCTCCTTTCGTAGGATATTAAAAAGTGTTTCATTTTGGTATACATTGAACGGGACCCTATCCGTATTATTTCTTTTTTAATACTTCATCATACCTTAAATCGTAAACACATCGTTCGATTTTATGAAAGACTGTAATTCGGAAAATCTAAGCGAAACAAACAGAAATAATCCACAAGCAGTTTATCTTCAAGCAGTTTAGTATTCATCAACGCTCGGTGATTGTGTGATAACAACATAAATTTAAAAGCAATCGTTAAATCCTCCGAGGTGTGCATTTGAGAGAAAAATAATTATTGTTCCTAGTTCTATCAGGGAAACCCTTGAGAGTAAAGGAAACCCTGGCGCAAATGACCCAAGTGCCTCTGGTCAGTTTTAGGGAAAATCCAGCCGTGATATTTTTCATGTCATTTTATTGGCCAAAGTAATGAATAGCGTTAAACCTTCTCTAAGCGTTGAAGGAGAGAATCGTAAATAACCTACCATGCCATAAATGTTTCTAATTTAAAAGTCACTTGCGAAAAAATTATAACGTCTTTACCTTACGTAAGTGTGATATAAAATACTCAGGTAGCGTTTCTTTCCTTTTGGGGATCACACATGAGTATAAATAAAGGTTTCTGGGTTTATTTTCCAGTGTCCTTCATGAACAGAAGAAAGCAAACATCAAAATGACAATGCAAAGCGTTTGTATGACCATTACATAAGAATCAAACAATGCCAGTACATTCCAATAAGAGTACAACATTTAGCTATTTTCAAAAGGGTCGAAAAACTTCTATCTTTTCTAAAAGTGTTTCGTTTTTGTAACTCACTGTATTAACCCATTTACAGCCAAACACCCTCACTGAGCGCAAATAAGTGATATCCGTCTCCACATGGCATGTGGCCTTTCATCCGAAGAAATTTTCATAGAAAGACATTGGCTGAAAATGACACCTTTGCTCACCTAGCACTTCCCTTGATGGTGGAAGGGAGGGGATGAATCGATGGGGGCAAGGATCGGTGATGTGAGCTGCAGCTTTCACAAGAGAACAAATGACGTCACCGTTTTGCAGGATATACTTTATACACGAGCTTAGCAAAACCTTTGGCTTGAAAACATAACGTCATTGAAAGAAGGTAGTCGGTATTTCGTTTGTCCCCTATGTGCCATAATTTCCCTTACTGAAGAGAAAATACCGCTTTTGATCAATACCGTGAAATGAACCCTTAGTGGTGCATGTTTCCGGGCCACGTGGGCCTCAAGCGATCGCGAAGGAACTCGACAATTTGATACTGTGCGGGGAAGCATTCTGATCCGTACCGTCAAATTCAGAGAAATTGCATGCACACAAAATGGTTTAAAATTTATTGGCTTGTTTCGTCATTTCAATCAAGTAAGGGGTAATATTTAAGCCTGTGGCTTAATTTGGTAAGCAATAATTAGTTAATCATTATGTGAAATTACTTGCTTTTCGGTTTGGGACGTAATTTTTGTTACCACATCGTGTTTGTTATCAAGGACGGGTAAATTCCATTTTAACTAGAACAAGTGTGAAGACGTTTCACAAATTATAAGTTATATGATGAAAAGAAAGAAAAAAACAAGAGTGATGTATCATAATTAAGAGTTTGGATTTATGTCGACTTAGGATGGGTATTTTTTAAAATCGGTTACCTTTGAAGATGTTACGCCGGATAATGAACTTGAAGTATAAAATGATGGCCAAATTTCATTTTCTTGGAATCTATTTGTAAAAATTGACTTGATTACCTGGCGGATGAGCGTGATAATTAATTTCCACCCTTTAATTCAGATATAGAGCAGCTTTAAAGGGTAAATGCATTTACCCAAACTTGAATCAGGGAGCTGTGTTAGTTACAGCTCCCTGCTTGAATTTACGTATCACCCGGATATTAGCCTGCGTGGCGGTATATGGAGTTATGTTACGAAATTATTATTTCCTCTTAGTGATGGGCTGAACGTAAAAACTTAATCCACTCTTCGGACTACCCGGATGTATGCTAAATCATCAAAATGGTTCTTTTTAATCACGTAGCAATGTTTTGTTTACAAATTGCCTAATTCTATAATGTAACTTATTCATTTAACTTCGATGGAAAATATTTGTGTTGTAGAAACGTTGTTGGTTGTCTACTTGTTCAGGTAATAAGAAGGAATTGTTACAAGGCGCGACCAGGGAGCTGGCGACTTATGTTTCAAGTCGTGTTTTAAGGTGACTATTTATGCACATGGAAGCTATTTTTATTACAAAGCTATTACCTCGATTACAATATATCCTCACTTCAATGAAACTGATATTAACTCGTTGGTCAAGTTTCGTCGTAAATAAAGCATAAGTTGATTACTCCAATTTTAGGGAAAATGTATCCCGGCAGTCACTGTTCATATAATTTTTGTAAGTGCATCAGTTAGTTGACAAAACCCATATACTGACGTGTTCAAACAGGAATGGATACATGTCTGGTCACTATGGAACGCGAAAAGGGCACGGATATTTTGTTGTCTAAACTTCCTAGGTCACACGTCTGATGCACTTCTTTTGAATGTCTTCAGCGATGATACTTCTACATCGCATACCGGTAGTCACTAGGGGTCGTAAAATAGAATGCATTCAAAGTGGGTAAGTGTGAAGTGAAATGGAATGTGACTTTCATATAAAATTTCTGCGTAGCTAGCTTACCAACCAAGTTCTTCAGAATAGTACAATAAGAATGCTACAACTCAGCTTGTTGATAAAATGTTACAGGCTGGGAAAAATGCAGTCAACTAGGTTTGAGTTAGTTCACCCTGGTATTATTCAAGAACGAATTTTTTCATTATTGTGGCGATATTTTTAAACTAAAGTAATTTATTAACGTCATGACATACACTTCACAGACAAAAAAGAGGAGATCTTTATGATTTAGCTGATTCGTCAAAATACACTTTAAGCGAATGCACTGCAAACACCAGCTAGTCGAAATGGTGTCTGAATCAAATAATCGCATTAGTCACTAATATTTGACTAATTTCTGATGACACCTGAATGAAAGCACAATTTCAGACTTAGTCAAAATTAGTCAGCGAGTTTTAAAATTGGTCAAATATTAAGTCAATTGGTCAGAAATTAGTTAACTGTTGATGAATCTGTGGTTTTTCCAAGTTCACATTGCGAAAAATGTCCTCTCAGTTGAAGATTCTTTGCGTGATTAGGCCTATTCGTTTTATACGTTTTAATTGGTAGAAAATAAAATGTATTACAATGTCATTTTAATTTTGAATGGTAAGATAAAAAAAATCGGGCGAAAATTGCATTCGTCACTATGCTCATTCAATCAGTACGCCAAAAGGGGACAAACTATTCGATACTGAAAACGTGTACCATCGTGTATAGATAAGTGTGGAAACGATTATCGGTATACACCATCGGTATCGGCCGATATTTCCAATTTTTATCTTATATCGGTATCGGTAAAATTTTCCTATGATGCCGATATTGTTTAACCGATATTAATCGTCCCATATGTCATGACAATGGGACACTATTTGGGTATTTTAGAATGCAAGTTCTTATATTTTACCTCATCAAGATGAAACGGCATTTCATTGTGGTGTCCCCTTGCAAGTTTAGTTGTCGAACGCTTATTTTCCAAATGTCGGTATTGGATCGGTATCGGTCGATACTGAGAACAGAAATATCGGTATCGGTAATATCGACTACTTGCAGTTTCGGTACATCTCTAGCATAGCTGGAGTGAAGTCCCCTGTTGAGACCGCTTAAATAATCTTAAAATTTTAATATCATGCTACTGAAGTTCCACTCCATGGATTTTCTACTCTCCGAGGTTGCTTCCATGTTCTACATAAACAGTTTCGCACAGTTTCAGATATCTCTATTGGTGACGAATTTAAATCGTGCTGACTTCGTTTTCGAGCCATTCTAGATTATTAAGCCAACACTACAACTCTATATACATTCAACGCCAAGAAAAAATTTACGACGGATTTAATGGAGGTCGGCAAGAAAGTTGCTTGTTTTGAAAGTTTATGACTCAACGACCCAAAAGACTTTGGGAAGGAAATCTTACTTGCTGGTTTTCCTTAATGAAAACAATAAGAAGTGGCAGCTTTATTTAAGTAATGTCACTCAAGATGATAGGCTTTTGAAGCTGACTTGACCGAATGGCCCCTACTGTTTATTGTGATACTTAAAAACTTCCAGTTTAACTAGATGCACATGCTGGATACACACCTATAAAATTCTACTTCTCTGACGAAGAAATGGCAACCCCTTAGTGTTCTGTTTGCATGCTTGCCTACGTAGTAGGCTGTACGGCATATTCCTTGTTCAGTCGGGATGAGCAAACAAATATCGCAGGACGGCGTATTTGCATGTATATATGCATGCTGTCCCATACACATTGAATGTATACTAAATCTTCTGTCTTCTTGAAGTGTAACTTAAAACTACATGGAAATATATCAAGATGCAAATTTGATTCTGAGTTCGTATCAACAAAACGTCGGTTTTAGTGTGGTAAACCTTTCATATAAGAGATCGGTAACCTGTGATGAGAAGATTACAGAGGATTTGCAACCCCCCCCCCCACACGTGGCCCACCTCACCTGGCTGAAGGCCGGATCCCTCTTCGTCGTCAAGAGTTGCCCTCTACGTTCAAGGTAGTTAATAACATCGATTTTTAAAAGTTAAATGAAGACATCTCCCCTCTCCCAATTCCCCAATATGTATAAGCTGATAAGAGTCATTTACAAATTTCGTTCTATCTAAATTTAAAATTCTTCCTAAGACCTAGAGAAATCCTCGTTACAAATAAATACCCTTCAAGTTTTAATTGAAGAATTACTCATAACGATTCGATATTTGACACACAAGATGCTTTCCGAAATAAATAATTTTTTTTCAGTGGCCATAGGTCTATTTTCATACTTAATTTGAGCGGAAGATCAAGCAATTTAATTTGTCATAATAAACACTTATTCCACATTTGCTTTATGACGATGGGTGACTGTCAATGTGGTACAATCCTAACGCTCTTTCAAATCACAACTAACGTAAAACATTTCCGTCGTTTCTTTCTTGTAACTATAACATTTAATTTTTGTAGGAAATGTTAATACGTCAAATACAATCTTTCATGAGATGTGAATGTGTCGCTTCAATGAAGTAAAATAGATCTTTATGGCTAGTTACCGCATTCACAACTCATATTACAAAATCTCAAGAGAATAAACTACTCAATAGTTTTACGAGTTAATGGTATCCATTCTTTTCAAAATAATCACTGATATTTTCATTTCTTAATATCCTGACGTAATGATTACGTGATCTGTCACACCGAGTTTTTCAGAGGAAAGATAAATATAAATGAGATTGTGTGAAAGGAATACATTCTGTTGCTCTCGAATTTATTATTCCATGCCCAACTAAATTCAAGTACCAATTTCTTATGGAATTTACCTGAAACTTGCTAGCGTTTCTTCTTTGTGATAAAGAGTTGCATCAACACGTATTATATGCAGTTTTACTTTATCTCTTAGGGTTTTTATGCCCAATGGCATTTATTCCAGAAGGCCTAGCAACAGGGAAGTTCAGAACTCGATCCTAGGGCCAAAGTATGGTGGGTTTTTCCTTCAAAAGTGTACGGTTTCCACATCTGAGCAAACTTCCAAAAGAAAATAATCCAAAATGAGAACAAAATCGTTGAATTTGGTATCCATCAGACGAAAAATAATTGTAACGTACCATCTGCCCCCCTAACTGTGTAGTAGCCTTGGCTAACTGGTTTATCCAGGAAAGATGAGATAAGTGTGAGAACGTCCATATACAATGGTGGAAATTACTGTTTCATTGTTAGTTTGTATAGATTGAAACCATGTAAAGAGAGACAGGCCAAAGAGCTATGTGAAAGTGAGTAGGACGAGGGAGCCGCTACTTGGTCCAAGTAGCGTGGTAGGACCAAAGCGTCTTGGCCAGGGCCGGATTTAGCCTTGGGGGCCTGAGTACAAACTAGTAGTGTGGGGTGCCCTTTCATTATAATTCTCCACACGACTACAGTAGCGCAAGTCACGAAAGGGACTGTCCTGAATACTCTTCCCAAAAGATACAATAATGTAATTTTATGGGGGAATCCTTTTTTGGGGGCAGATGGGCACTTGCTCCGCTGGCCCATGATTGAAGCCGGCCCTGTTCTCGGCGGTTTGGCTGAAATCACCGGTACGTATTTTTCTTTTCTTATTTTTCTTTTCTTCCAGTCTACTACGGAGCCACACGGAGGGTATGGACATAAGCTATCATATAAATATTTAACGACTTAGTGGTTGATCACATTCAGTTGTATGTCTCATTTGGAGTGGTAACTCCATATATTATGGTGAGTTGGTTTTTACCCTTCGGGTCGGATTGTTGAAACTTTTTGAAAATGTATAGTTTGAAATGTTACCAGGCACTCTCGTCACCGTTCTATTCCTTTGTTCAGCATAAGCATACGAGACTTTGGGTGGTTGGGTTGTGCATGAGCTGCTCCTGAAACTTAAACGTAAATATGTCAATAATTTGTACGGAAATATCATATAAATTTTGCCAAAGTGTAACAAATAATTTTACCCTAATAGACAGGGCTGAAGCTACAGGCTCGCAAAGGACTGGTGTGTAGTACGGTACAATGCAATGGTAACACAATATCGAGTACTAAAAGGGCTTAAAATACACAACTAAAAGTTTACTTCGTTGAGAAAACTGTTTGCACGTCATTTTTGTCAACAAATGTTTACAATAACAGCAGTCACATCAGCCTTGAAAGGAGAGATCCTGTCCATGGAATAACACGCAAAGTAGTTAAGGGGCATGGAAGTACGAGACTACTGGTAGGAGGGAAAGGCCCTAACTTTTAATTCTACATTTCATCAATGCTACGATTCTAATACGAATAGCCATGCAAACAAAGCCAACAACCACCATGCTGGAGGAGCGCTACCCCGCGGAGCGGACTCTGTCTGCTCAGCTCCTCAGCTTCTCAAGCTGGACAAGGAATATGCCGTACAGCCTGCTACGTATGCAAGAGCAGCGCTCTAGGCGCGCTGATTTACACAAGTAAGCTCAACGTATACCTTGTATATAATACTAACAGGGAGCTGTTATTTGGAACTCCCCGGTCCTAGTACCTGCCTAGTACTGCCACTATAAGTATATGCATAGCGTGCAAAATACATGCCCTCCGTATATTACGTCAAAATGGCGGTGGAAACGAAACACCGCGTCACTTGGTATGGTCAGTATTAGTCAACAGTCACGCTTTTCCTGATTAAACTTGAAACTACGTCCCTTTCATTTCTTACAACGATTTTAATTATTTTGCATGTTACTAGTTCGTTGAGATATTTCAGAACTTGGAACTTTTATGACAGGCGTTGAATCCAATTAGTAAGAGGCTGCATACGACTTCCAAGAAACAGATTTCTAGTATTTCTTAAACACAAAAAAGAAAGAACTGAAGCTGCAAAAACCGACGGATTTGTGCAGTCTGTCCACTGCATGATCAGCAATAGGACATGCATAATTTATTTTAACACATAGCCCACGAGAGTTTAAATTGTATGGGACACTTGACGCCCGTATAGAACAACTGAGGGATATGGCATATATTTCTCAATCTTTGTCTCTTTTATATCTTGTTAAATTGTTTCCATTGATTAGGCCCTCCAGATGATATGATCGAGAAATGATGCGGTAAATTTAAGTAATTTAAGTAGACATGAACGCTTTCAGCAAACTTTAAAAACTTATTTTCATTAAATGCTTAACCTCTGTGAAAATGTCTAATAATTTAAGTACTCTTATCATTAACATTCTTTCCTCCGTCGTGTTTAAATCAAAATAACCTCTGAAACTCTATCTATTGAGATTTCAATAGACAATTGTTACAAGCACACTCACTCACCTACACACACACACACACACACACACAAGGTGATATTGCATACAAACTGAGGACCTCATTGTTATCTCCTTTGTGCTTGCTCCCTTAACCCTAACTTTAACAATAGACTGCCTGTATTGTTAAAATTCAAAGGACGTAAGAAATCTATTGAATTTTCTTTTGAGGACCTGAAATCCATTGTTTAGGTCATCAATCTTACCTAAAAAACAAACTCTCTCTCACACATACACAAACGAAAGTATTTCTCAGGGTGTTCCACAGAGACTAGAGAAAAATGCTCACGTACTTTCTATTAAACATTTGTTAAATCAAGCGCACATTGCAATCAACCGATTCCACGAAGCTTGAACGGTATTCTCTCCTCCATATAAGATCGCTGAGGAAACGGTTGAGCTTATAGTACTGAGTCAGTCGTCGAGGGATATGGCTTCAAAATTATGTCTCCAAAGCTATAAAGCGTATATAGCTCTAAAATTACCCGAAATATTTATCTGTTTATAAGAAAGATTGAAAATGATTTTCTTTTGGCTATTTCAAATCTTTGGAGCTATGTCAGTTGAGTAGATACAGAGGGCTCGTATTTATCCCCTTTAATCTGAACTTGTCATTTGTTATGTAATTCTTGTGCGATTCGTTGTCTGCATTTGATTCAATTCGATATGTAAATGGTTATACGACCTATAAAAATCATCTTCTTTTTCTGAACCATGGGCGGCGATCCCGGGGACGGGGAATATGTCGTCCCGATATTTGAGAAACCTTCCATTGACTTTGATTTTTCACACAGTAAACTATTTGAAAATGGGGTCATGTCCCCCCCCCCCCGCCGATATGAAGAACAAATCGCCTTCCTTGTGCTGAATATTTGTGAGGAGGGTGCTATTATGGTCAAGTAACTAGAGCCTTTGCAACAATGGGACAGTGATACCATTCAGTTCAGGGAGCACACCACTAATTCAAGGGAATCCCAGCGGAGGAGGTTACCCTACAAATTTAACACCCTAGAAAAAATTTTTGTGGGACAGATTATATGTTAATGAAGTGATATCTTCAATTTGTGATGTGTATGTGGTAGAAAAGTAGTTGAAGTACTCATTCTGCAAAAATAAAGAAAATTGAAGGTATT
>WURT03008086.1:0-16576 GCA_009936505.3 Holothuria glaberrima
CATACATACATACATACATACATACATACATACATACATACATACATACATACATACATACATACATACACACACACGCACATCACCATCGCATAGATTCCTCTGACTACGTCAAGGAATCAAAAACTAATTCGATGCAAAGATAATTATGCTTAAACGGAAGCGTTGCTTTCCTGTTAGCAGTCACAAAGGCGCTACCTTTTTCCATGATTTTGATAAAGCCAATGCTTTAACTGATCATAATTTCGCAAGCTTTGTCATAATTTCCATTCACCCACCTGTCCTTCCATCTTTGCAGGAAATACTAATACAGATTTCATATTTTTTACACCTATGTCTGAAGGGACCATTCCCGAAACTTCTTAACAGACAAGGAAAGCAAAGCTCCAGGAATAGACAGTATTACTACTGAGCTTGTTAAATCAATCACCAATACAAAAGTTGTACGTATGTTTACGACGTATTTATCTCCGTTATCTATTTCTGTCCTGATGCGTTCAAATAACAAAGGTTATTTCACTCTTTCAAAAGGGGAACTCATTTCCTAAGAACTATAGATTTGTAATCTGGTAATGTTACTCTCGTGAATACCAACAGAATGCAACAGGGGATTGAGGTTTCCGTCAATTCCTTTCGCTGGACTTTAACCTTCGCTATGCAGCTCCTACAACGTACATGTCTGGATCAATGTGATGCATCCACACACCAAGTATGAGGAATATCCATGATCTTACCTTGAGATATCATGTTTACAAGGTTTTCAGGGTATGGCGTATCGTGACCTCAAATAACCTTTCATTCATTACAACAACGTGCTTCTTGTGTTCAATATAGCAAATAATACTTGTTTGAAAGATTTTATGACTCCAAAGTATGTAACAAGAAAGCTCAAAGGCAGGGCTGTACCATCCGAGTCCGTTGTTTGCCGTACTCGGAATTGGCCCGGAATGGGATTTCATGGAATCGGCATTGCTCCGGAAAGAGCTCACCTGGACCCGAACTCGGAGCAGATCCCAATCGAGTTAACAAGAATGAAAGATTCATTGATATGCTGAGGCAACATTATTACTGGTGCACAATTTTAAACATACATTCAAATAAATTACAGGACCAGCCAAAGCTTTGACTCTTGAAAAGTGCCAGCTTTCATCAAAAGTGTAATTGTAAACAGTACAAAAAGCATTTATATGAGACGCTACATTGTCAAATGGCAGGACTTGGAATTGGCCCGGAATTGGAAAACTTGGAATAACTGGCTTAGAATCGGAGCCTAGGAGAGTACTGGACTCGGAATTGGCCCGGAATGGTGACCACTAGAATAGAAATTAGACCGGAATTGGGTTAGGTGGACTCAGTTACAGCCCTAAAATATGTATGTACTCTGACTGTCAAATAGGCACAGCTTGATCCAGAATTCCTCCTCACAAAAAACCCCGCAGGCTATCTTACACTGCAGGAAAAACCTGAAGCTAACCTCCGAATAGTTACAACTGTAAACTGAAATAAGACATGTCAATAACCCATCATACATCGTCGCATTAATGAGAGCAAAAACTGAATTGCATGGCTTCAATAGAGTATATTACGTAAGCATTTTTAGCGTTATATGTATAACATAAGTGTGAGAATGTAAGAAACCAAAGTTTATACTGAAACGAATTTTCCGTCCCTTTTCTTTAAAATCAGTCTAAGTGGTCATTTTCTGTCATTCTCTTTGGGTGGTTGTCGGTGAGTAAAAACCGAAGTTACACCCAAGGGGTCCTGCTCCCCAACGAATGAAGGGCCTTCTCTCGGCCATCCGACTCCAACATCGTAAATGACCCTGTCCTAGACTGGCTGAAAAGAACAGTGAGAACAGCAAAAACTGACCTTCGAAGCTGTTACCTAGTACTGATCTAAATGGCCTTTGTTTTAAATCCCTAGGGCAACCCCCCCGAGTTCTGTTCCCCAGTGTGTTATGTCCCCTAGTTGGGCTTATTTTTTCTCAAGTCCTCTCGACTCTTTGCCGAAGAGCCGAAGGGCGAAAACCAAACGTTACCCAAGAAGGAGTTCTGCTCCTTCCTAAATGCGCTACGTCTCCGAGGGGACGAGAAGACTGAACATGACCAACCTCACGACCTTCAGACCTCTACATCATGGGCCTGTCAAGCGTGGCCCCATTCTAGACTGGCTGAAAAGAGCAGATACTACACATGGTCTTGGACAAAAGGCCGAGACCGATGGACTTTTTACGTGGATAAAAACGGACATGATCAAACCAGTGAAACAAGTTATCCGCACTGTCAACCAAAAACGCTAAGACAGCAGTGCTCTCAAGAGCTCACTGGTACTGCTCCCGAAGGGCCAAGATTTCGAAGGGACAAACTTAAAGCATCACCAAAGGCCCAAAAGGGATGGAATTGACATACTTTACCCTCGACTCTTTAACGAAGAGTCAATATGCGAAACCAAACGTTACCCCTAAAGAAGTTTTGCTTCCAACGGTAGCTACGTCCCGGAGGGGACAACAAACTTGATTGACCTTCAGATCTCTACATCATGGGTCTGTAATGCGTGGTCCCATTGTTTACTGGCTGAAAAGAACAGATACTACACATGATCTATGCCAAAAGGCCGAGAAGCAATGGACGACATAACCCATGTTTAGCCCCAGACAGTACCTAGCTGACCCAAGAAAATAGTGAGCCACCGGAATGTAAACATCATTTTCCAAATCTTGCTGTAGTGAAAATCAAACCACACTACCTTCCTTTTAGCTCTGCTTTCATAAAGTCTAAGTCCATTTTTGATTAGATTGAAAAGAACCAAACAACTCAGTTGATATTTTGTCAACTTCAGCTATAGAATTTGTTAATGAGTGACAGCACTTCTCAAAAATTAGTGGAGATGAAAGTTGAACAAGGGAGAACCCATTTAAACTCTGCCCTTTCTATTAACAGGGCTGACCACTTTTTAAGCTCTGCCCTATCTAGGAGCTCCGTTGTTAAAACGGGTCCGCTGTTATATATGACTTTTCTTGAGAAAAAATTATTCCTTCAATATGAAACAATACTGTTTTCAGTTGATTGGGTTAAGTATCTGGTCAAATGTACATCAAAAAAGCAAAAAATGATTTTCAATGGCAGATAGACCTACATCATCGTGTCTGTGCTATTCACAACTTTTGACCACCCCTTTTTTATTGTACATGATTCAGCCATGACTTAAAAAATAATGTAACCGTTGTTATGGGTGCAAATGGGAGGGGTTCCGGCTAAATACGTTTGCAGATTTTGCACATGTGTGACCTTTTTCTTCTAACAAAAATTACGTGGCTCTTCTACTCGGTGTATTACGTCCTACATGCTATCGATAATTAACAGTTTTAAAAGAAAACATCTTGTATGGCAGCCTTCCCCGACGGGGCCATGGCAGTCTCCCCCCACAAGGCGCCACCCCTACCCCACACGGCACCACCCCTACCCACACATGGCGCCACCCCATCCCACATGTCGCCACTGCTACCCCACATGGCGCCACCCAGGTTTTTTTTGCAATATTTAACCATTTATACTTTAGACGCAGTTTGATTAAACATTTTTAGGGTTGCTATAGTAAGTGGTGTACATCTGTCCATGAAAAGTACAATTTTTATTTTTTCAACCCTGTACATTTTCAATACCTTTTGAAAATATCCTCCGTGCTAATGTCTTCAATATCTTTCGCGATATGCTGCGCCGCTGTCTTCATGGCTTCCATTTTCTTAAGCTGTGGAAATTCCTCCGGGTAGAGCGTTGGTTTAAGCATACTGTACACATTATCCCGATCAATTCCGTTCAAATTCTCTACATCGTCTCGAAGGGCCTTTGGCCAAGCCTGCCCATAAAAGAGAAAAGGAGAGATTTACTTCAAAGTAATGTTTGTTAAAATCTTGAGAGGTTAGGCTGAATTCTTGAAAATGCAGAAACATTTTAGACACGCTTAAGATTAGCACAGACGATTAGCCTCAACACTCACCAAACTGTTAAACTGTAAACTTCTTGCATTAGTGTGTACCTTTCTACACAGTAGTGCGGAGCTATGGTGTATCTTTTTTTATTGAATCAACTGTTTCGATCCCACTTTGCCTAGCGCATTGAACAACCTTGTCACAAACCATGGTGGGGGGGGGGGTAACCATAGCCTAATAAATTATAGATACGTAAGACCAGAGAGTAAGTACGAACTTAAATATTCTTGTAAGAATAAGTGATTTAGCAAAGCCCACTAGTGCAAGACATGTGTAGCGCCACCTTCGGGGCATCTCGCACAGCCGTCTTTTAATTCTTTCTGAGAAGCGGTGATTTTATCATACATAGACTACAACTGGTTCTTGCAATTTTGTTTTATACTACCCCGAACAAGTCCCCTGGAAGAACTAACCCTTACCCAAACGTAAACCCAACCCTCAGATGTACATTATTCTGCTCTGTATCCTTACTTGATCTGAGTAGCGGCTCTATCGCCGAAGAGAGGGCGAAAGTCTGTCTTTTGCAGCAATGTGCTTAAGGCAGCGGACCACTAATTCAATGTTCTACATCGAAAAATATTGACTGACAAATGAAGCGCCTTAAAAAAATTGATGGGAGATTGTTTCTGACTGTGGAACTTAGAAAATGTGATCAGTACTTCATATCGTTTTTGAAGGCAATGAGTTGAAATACAGACTGTGCAAAATTCAGGGCAATTTGACCAATTTTAGTGTCATTTTTTATTGTATTACTCCACCCAGTGAAGTGCCGCCTTTGAGTAGCGATCAGGGCTGGAAACACGTCAATGGCCATGGTATGGAAATTTGAAAGTGCCCTAAGAGCCCACATTTTGAGCTTTAACCAGAGGGGTGGTATGTCCAGGTTGAAAATTTCTACAAGGACCTCGGGGCCGGGGAAGAAGCCTGATTTAGTGTGTAAGTCAATGGGGAAATAATTAGTGGTGCGCTACCTTAACGTTATCCTGGGTATGCTCCAAGGGTAGCCTACAGGGTGCACACCACCATCAGAGAATAGCCTCTTGAGAAATGTACACCGTCTATTTAAGGTTCTTTTTATTTGTGAAATACTTATGTTTAGAGGGGCAGTTGATGCCAAGTCTGTCTTCCTGAAAATGAAAGAGGGCATGTTAATGCGTGGGTGGTGCAAAATCTGGATTGATTGAAAGTGATTTAGACCATTTTTAAAATTGTCAGAAAAAGTGATGATTACCGTCACCTTGCAGATTAATATGGGTGGGTGTATAACCCTCTAAACTTCATCTCCTTGTAGCTCAAAATCTAAAGAGTCATGCAGTAATAAATTTATGATGCTATGATAGGCTAACTCTTCAGTTGTCATTTGAGGAGCGGCTTGTCTGGACTGTGAACTTTGACAAGGCTGCAGGGGCATTTAACCGACGCAAAATAGTGTTAGCCAATGGAGGAGCTGATGGGGGTGTGCCCCCTACAATCCTACATCCAGTTGCACGCCGTCCAGAAAAGCAAAATGCCGGAAATGTACTTGAAAACATTCAACACATACTGTTCAAGACTTCAGGTCAGACAAACAGCCGAAACGTAAGCGTAAGCCACTATCTGGAAAAGGAAGGCAGGATACTTTAATTCTAAATCTATAGGTGTATATACTTTCTATGAAACTGAGAAATGATATTTCAAATCGAAAACAGGAAATAATGATGAACTGAAAAGAAACCACATCTGTCCAAGAGAAGGCTGTGAATGCATACGTAATATTTCGCACGTGTTACATTCAGAATGATCCTGTTGCGACCAATCTAACGAAAGATCGTATTCGTAATTTTATTATGCAATGGCGTGAACTACAAAAAGAAGCATCGATTACCTTCCAAACAAACAAGTATTCGAAAAGGTTTGAATACATGACACAAATAAACGTACGTAGGCCTGCTTAACCTCACAGGCTCTAATATCTATGATGGAAGCCAATAACATCCCAAAGAGAAACAATAATTGCAACTTCATTCGCCCACGGAGTTATCTAAATAAAACTACAGTTGTTCAATGAACATACTTTCTCCTTCATTTTTGAGCCTTACCTGTACGTTAATAGCTATTCCCAGGCATATAAAAATTAGTTTCTGTCCCAGTACTCACACAGATATGGCTATTTGCCTAGAGCAAAGACGGACCATCCTCAGTGTTAGTCTCTACAGGGAGTTGGATCAGAACTCCCTGGTCTATGTAACCCGCCCCTCATTAGTAATTGAAGGTACCCGTGTTCCTTAATCCTGTATAGTCTAAGATTAGTAGTTGCTACTGAACTTCAGCCCTTTCAGCTAAGACCGCGTCTACATTTTCAGTTGTTTTATTACTTGAGCCTCATCCTAGTTTAAAATAATATACACCACCCGCCCTTATTCATGATTAGCTCTGTTTAATCACGTGACATTACAGCACTGCATTCATGCAAGGAAACTATCTTTAAATGCAATACATGTTTTAGGTTCTGCAACACTGTAAGAGACACCAATATGTGAAAAATCCAGATTTGCCAGGCCTGAGATTTGCATAATGTTTAAAGGGAATATGCAGCCACTCTTATGTGGATTAGCGTATTAGTATACCCTATTTTAAGAATAGCTCTTGAGAATCATGTGACAACATTTTTTTCACTGAGACAACATTTTTTCACTGAACTGAAGAATTAACGAGAAGTAACTCCTTGCTTTACCTTATGCAACATCTAAAGTCTTGTAATATCATAAAAGGTATTCGGAAGAGAAATATAAAGAAATTAGTGAGATTTAGCTGTTGTTTCAAAATAAGTTTGGGCGACTGCTTATGCCCTTTGAAGTGTTTCAACCCAAAGTGGGATGCTTCAAATTACACGTACACTTCTATCCAGCTTGTGTACGTACCGTTGCCATGCATAATAATGCGTGCGCGTGAAGCTTCAAGTGCGCCGGGAGAACCCTCTCTGTGATCAGTTATGACAATGTAATCTCGTAATCTTGATCCTGCGAAATATTATACCTCAGTTTAAAAAATATTGGGAGCGATAGGTAATCCTCCCTAAGCAAAATTATTGTGGTCTACCTTGCTATACACCTCAACGGGATCCACAGCCCTTCGTAAGATGGTATCGAAATAAATGATTTTTCAATAGCATATATACAAGGAAGAATGCACTTCCAGACAATGGTTATGTGTATATATGTAACCATTATATATGGTGTAATGTTTAATGACTTCTTTAGTATATTCATCTGCTAACCCTGGTTTTCTCACAACTTATGTGGCATTTCCTATTCAGTTGGCATTTGAGAACAGACGTTATACTGTGGCGTTCAAAAATATTTAACATAATATAACTCCTATGCTGCAGAAAATGTTAGCATATGTGTCAAGGCAAAAATATAAGCCCTGAGTCCTTGACATTTAAACTTGCAAGGCTTAAAGTACAAATATGTCATGTTTTTCTGTTTGGGGGAAACGAGGCATCGAAGATAACCACAATTTACATAAAAATCTATCAAATATTGACTTCTTTACAAGATTTCTACTTTAAACTTAGATCATGAATAAACATTCGCTACAGATGTAAATCCACCCAATCCACACATGCTATCCCGTAAATCTGTATACACTTACAATACATTTCTTTCGTTATCTTGTTTGCCCAAACCTTTCAACTAAAGATGTAGTGCTGTTATGCCCCGAAGGGTTTTAGTATAGGAGTTGTTTTCAACTTAGAAAATATTAACGTCATACACCAAATTATAAAGAAGTTGGCCATTAATTAACAAGTAGGAATTACTGACTCTGTTCAACAGTCCTCATCATGCTTTTTGCATAGCTAATAATCAGACTGAGAAATTGTCAAATGTTCAACAGTTCAAGGGTACATTCTTTGTATTTGCATGTCGTAACACGCAGTGCGCAAATACAGTGGACAAAAATGCATGTGTAGGATGTAGCCTACTACTAGAATGGTGAAAGACTGAAAGGCTTCCAGTTCCTTGGTTGTACAGACAACCAGTGGCGGAGGAAGGAAATTCGGTCAGAGGGGGGCGAGAATGGCCTGTAGGGGCGCTTCGAAGTAGGTAGAGCAAGGAAATTCTTTCAGAGGGGGCGAGAATGGCCTGAAGGGACGCTTCGAAGGAGTTAAATACCCTCTGCCACAATACGGTAAAAACCTAAAAAGGGCCCCAACGTTCGATTTGAGTCCGTCAGGGGGGCGACCGCCCCCTCTGACCATATGGTAGCTCCGTCACTGCAGACAACCTGCTCAGGGCAATTCCCTGCCGTGTCATAGACGGGGATGTAAGGGGGAGGGACATCCAACGACTATGCAGTTCACTGAAGTATCGTCAGTTTTTTTCCATATTTATTGACATTACAAGGAAGTGAGCTAGGCATACTCATCTTTCTTTCAATATAGCACTGTAGTTTTATAAGCTACAAATCCAGGCTAAGTGGAAACCGCGCAGTATCCCTTTCGTAAACACGATGAATACTAAGGAGGACTTATGACGATGACGTGTGTTTTCGACTACGATAAAGAAACACACGTAAGTCTAGTTTCCATTTATTGTCTCCAGATCACATTCATACCTTCTATAAAAAACGTCTTTCTTAGTATTTTCACTAGTCTTATTCGTTAGCGAAGGTGTCAATAACCTACAGTAGCTAAACACGTAGTAGGCCCGTAGTCAAGAGGGCCAAGGGGGTTAAGGAGGCGAAGCCCTCTTGAAAAAATTTTCGCCCCCTAAAAAGTTTTCAAGTTGCCATTTTTACACATTTGGCCCCTGAATGTTTTTCACCCCCTCCCCTGGAAGCCACTCCGCCCCCTCTGTACCTTTGCTGGCTATGGACCTGGCACGTAGGCTATGTGATTCTGACAATACGTTTGCGGAGACTAAAGAGACAAGAGGACTTTATGTTCCACCTTCGTTCCACTGTCTCAATTTTCAAACGCCTGGTCACTACTCACCTTGTCTTCATAGACCCGTGGATCACAGTCCAACCCCACGTTGGCGTTGATGAGAGACCCGCCACCGAGGCCACACCCCTGAAGTACAGCTACGTCATCTCCCATCACCACGTCGTACAGATTCGTCGGACTCCCTACAGGAAGAAAAACAATGTAGGCAGAATATGGTCATACAGTGACGGAGTGTGCTTTATCGGTGTCCTCGAAAAATATTATGGCATTACAATTTGAGCCCCCATACCTCCTTTGCGCCCAGGAAATATGTCCAATTCCCTTTAACTACGCTGCATCCAAACCCATATAAATAGAGGTGTTTCTGTAAAATACGGCAATCAGGCGAAGCTTATACCATGTGAAGCCGAGAGACAGCCTGGGAGAGCCTACTCACTTACAACTGGCTAAACAAAAAACTTAAATATGTCACTGATTTAGGGAGATACCGTGAGGCTACAGTCAACTATGCAGGCTAGCGGGAGTGTTTTCCATTACCATAAGAAGCCATGGCTACATAAAATCAGGGAACCGACCACATAAAAAAATTCTTCGTTGCACCCACCATGCCGGGTAAGAGGGGGGTACACCAGCCAAAAAGGTCAAAAACAAGAACTAAAACAAGTAAGTATGGGCCACAACGGTACCAAAGTAAAGTAAGTGACAACGATACCTCCTCACTTCACAGTTAAGCAGCCACTGTCATTGTATTTACAGCAGTGGGTGGGAGCGACAGCTCCACATGAAAGACTGCCGCCCTCCCTCTCGCCCTCACTGGGATTTTGAGTGTCCAAGAAAAATTCCATCATATATCATTGGTCTAAATGGTCTCGAATCCCCATAACGAACACTGATGCAAAAATGCAAAATTTCGACTCGCTTCGAGCGCATTTGTCACGTTACACCCTCCATATCTTATAACCATTATTGGGGCGACAATACATTTATTGTGACCAAGCTCTGTTACGACAAAGGTACATCTTCGACCTCTGCAGGGACCCTACATCAATATAGAATCTAAGAGCAATGTAACAGCACGAGTAGCATACGCAGTAACATTCGTACTATGTATTTGTCGTTACACATTTTCTACGAGTGCCATGCCACAACCAAAATATCACATAATAATGATAATTTCTAAGCTGAAAGATTTGACATTTTGTATCTTAGCTACCCTACCTTAAGAAAAAAATCAGGGGGAGGAGATACCCTCCACTTACGCAACCGACTTTCCTTTGTAAACAGTCAGTCAAAAGTAAAATTGCAAAAGTTTTCTAATACATGATTAGTTCAAAACTTTCTCAAAGATAGCACCATTTTTGCGTCCATGCTATCTTAAATGAACAAAAATTTCTCAAAGGGGGACACTCCTCTCCTTAGACCCCTCCCCCAAGACATCACATGCACAAGGTGACAAAGAAAGCATTCGCTCCTGGTTAAAACTACCCCCGATGAGAATATGCACATTTTACACCGGCTTTCTGGGTGTATCTGGGATGGGCTTACAGCAATATCTTCTATAGTTCCCTCCCAATCACAAACCTCTGCTTAACGCCACTGTGCAGATTTGCCAACTCACAAAAGATATGTCATGATTTCAAAGTAACTTACCAGACTGTTCTTTCTATTTCAATAAACTATTTCATAACCATATCAAGACATGAGACCTCAAAAAAAAAGAATGTTAAGAAAACTTTAGAGTAACTTGCAAGGCCAAGGAAGTGTCACATTTCTGGCGAACTAGGAGGCCTTTTTAGCTAAAATTTCCGGGTACGCTGCGCTCCAACTAATGGAGGCGCTCCGCTTAGATAGTAACCAGTGGCGTATTTAGGGCGCCATTGGGCCATGCCCCCTCACTGATGCCGATGTTTTTTAGTTCCTAAATATCATAATTATTTTAAAACAAGTTTTACTTCAAATGGTAGCATATGTGGCACCAGATTGCATGAAGGACACCTAATTTCCCTTATATAGACCCCTTCGCCAGGCCGGCGATCACACAACATACTGCATCCCCCGTGATAGAAATCTGGCTACGCCACTGATACTGACAAGGCGCCCTCCCATGAAATGGGCAAGCCCCCAGCGCTCCTTCACAAGAAAGATCCTGACTTCGCCACTGATTTAGTCATACGACACAAAACAGCAACAACGCGCATGCAACACGCATGCGTAGTTGTAAAAGTGGAAAGAAATTGATGTGTTAGTACTTGGCTGCACCTCTTTCACCGAACTGCCGTCACACTTTGAAGGTTGTACGATATTACCTTTAACCCTACACCTGAATACCTAGGTGTTTCCCACGCCCTACAAATTCCAAACAGTCGAAAGACTGTTCTCGGTCACGTAGGCTACACGACAGGAGGAATCATGTGAAAATCCTGTGTGCCGAGTAAGAGTAAAGTTGGTTCCCCACTTGACTAGTAACTTACCACGTTTACGGAAGGATACGTCCGGACCTGTGACCTTTCCACTCTTAACTCTATTTTCATTACATGTAAGAATTTCTAAATGAGAGTTGAAGTTACCTGACATCCACTTTAATCAATCTTTCTTGTCTTTCTGGACACTGGTGAAGCAGTTTTATTAATTTGGTCTATCCCTCCTCTCCTGACAAGCCACATTTACTTTCATCTAGTGCACGTTGATTTAAATATCTTGACCCCCAACAAGGGCTCTTTTAGACGCCACTGGGCCTGAAACTAGGTCTTGGTCCCTTACACATCATAAGGCTCCTTTCCACCCTTGACTAGCCATCAATCCAGATGAAGGTAATCTTTTTGCAGCAATCCTACTAGCAAGTTCTTTCATTTATGACGTAATACAAGCAGGATTTAGGCGTTAGGTTATAAAGGGGACATGTTCCTGTCACATTCTTTGTTCATTAGTGTGTTGCTATGGGCAATTTCCCCTCCTGGCTTCCCCCTTCCCCATCCTCCATAATACGATAGAACGTTTTTACACTTTGCAAAGTTTTTCTTGGAATTATTAATCGTCCACTTTTTGGCAATGTAAACAACTATTAAGAATTTGCACCAAACCTCTAGTTTGTGTCTTTATCCGCCAAAGGAGGACACTCAAAAGGGGGGAGTAAATAGTTTCATGGAAGAGCAAGGAGATAAATTGTTACTCAGAGGGAGTAAAATTCTCCACACAGACTGTGCAGTTTGCCAAAATGTTTATGTTGACTGATTATGTCATTAGAAACTTAAGGGCTATTAATTTCACCGTCAATGTTTTAACAACATATGGAAGAGGCAACTGCTGGGCCTGTGAGCAGAGCAATTTTTGAGAAATTCCCCTCCCCAAGTTGTAATGATTACAACTGCACGTTGCCAAAGCTTCAAACAAACTTTGCACTTCTAATCATGACCAGCTGGTCAGGAGTACAGTGTTTACCTTTGTTGGTCAGGTTAAGTCTTGGTGTCCCTTGCTGGCTAGGAGTACGGGTATACACCTTTGTTGGTCAGGTTAGCCTATGTTGTCCCTTAGGGACTTAGCTGCTTTTGGGGAGCAGACAAATAGTCTGTGGGACTTTGAAGAGATGTACACCTATGAAAGCGGCTCCTTAGGTTCAACGACCATATAGGATGTGTATAGAACTTAAAAAAAATCGAACAACTGCTCCATAAAGGTATCTTCCATGAATATAACAGTTACTACTACACACTAAACGTTTCCACTGTGGGAACAAAATTGTCACCGCTTGCGGGAGGTGAACCTTAGCACCGCCGTACAAACCGGAGTTGCTCGTACCATAGGACGGAGAAGAAAAGGTTAAACATACGAGATAAGAGACGAATTCCTTGATTATTATTACCATCCCTTTGTCACGGCAAAGTCCAATAGGTCATCCATCACACGTGCATTATAAATGCACCACTTTGACACCTTTCTTCAAAGGGCAGGCAACAAAAAAATTTTGCTTAGAAACGGGGGGTCACGGATCTTGAAAAAACATACAAATCCTACTAATGCGCAGAGAGGTAAAAAGTAACGTGTACGAACACGATCGTCCATTGTACAAAAGGTTGCGGGGTAAGGCGGATAGGTAGGATAGTTATTGAAATTGTACCCCTGGTAAAACATATTAAACCCAGTTTTCAGATAAGTTTGCCTAGACGTGCATAGTCGCAAGGACTATCAGTATTGTCCGTGGAGGTAATTTGTGGATGGCAATATTGAAACCAAGCGCCACCATTACTTGACGTGAATCTTAACACGAATCTTTTGATAAAAAGTGTCTTTCAGATTGCCGGAAAAGGCACGATTGCGAGAAAATACAGGCGCATAAAATTCATTTCTTCACTTCTGTAAGGGTCGAAGCTGGCTTTTCTCGGTAGCGCATTTTCGAGTAGTTCCCCGGAAGTGCCCTACCCGTTGAACCCTTGCTAAACATCTAGACGTAATGGGATCCCAATTGGAATAGTAAACTCTGCTGAAATATAAACATGAAGCATTGCACTACTAGGGAAATGGGGACAACATCATTATTGACATGCGGGTAAACCTACCCCTTCCCAACACCAAATGAACATATATCTCCTCAACCCTCAAGTCTGGCGTCGCAAATGCATATAGTGACGTTTCACGCGTGCTACAGCCTACAGTCAACTAACGCAAACGCGTTCTGGAGGACAAGTAGCACATGCGGACGCTTTGTCATGAACCGGTACTAAAGCAATGTGTTGCGTGGCGCGGTGTCCTCCAGAACAACCAGCGCGTTCACTGAATTTGACCTCTTGACCGTTGGTGAAAGCTCCCTACAATAAGATTAGGTAGGGTTAGGATCTTCGTCAAGATTCGTGTTAAGTTGGAAGTGTGTCACTATTTGCCTTGATTGCCCGAAACCACCCTCAGCCCCCTCCCAAAAGACATTTAGACTTAACATGATCAACCCGGCCCTTGACCTTCAGACCTCTACATTATAGGTTTGTCATAAGTGGCTCCATTCTAGACTGGCTAACAATGAAAAGATACTTCACATGATCTATATCTTTTAGACCCATAAGATTTAAATCAACTAGCTACGCAGCATAAGTCAGGGACGGATTTAAGTATTGGCCAGCGGGGCAAGTGCCCAGGGGCCCGACAAAAAGGGGGCCACAAAATTACATTACTGTATGTTTGGGTAGTCTGTGGAGATCATCTGTGCAAACTTTCGTTTTATAGGCTAACATGTTCGTAAGAAGGATATCCACGAAGTTTATTTTGAGTGGGGCGGGTAAAAGTGACCGCAAATTTTGCCCCCATTCCGTGACTTGCGCTACTGTAGACTTGTGGAGAATTATAGTTGAAGAGAGCCCCCACATTAGTTTGTGCCCAGGGCCCCAACAAAGCTAACTCCGGCCCTGGCAAAAGTCCCTGCACAAGATCACACTTGTAAAGCACTCTCAAAGTTAAAGAAATACACAAACTATTTGAAATGGGGACGTTAACTTTGATATCATATTCTTGCTTTCCCGGCATCCGGATTATCCCCATTTAGCATTCGGTAGTTGATGATCTCAAAAGAATGAGTGCCATATTTCAGAGAGGGGAAGACACTTCCTTAACTTTTTCACGAGGTCAATAAGTCGGGAAGATAACTCCGGGGTATATGGACGGCACATTTTGAACCTGTTTAACTCTACGCCAACGGCAAATAGCAATGATTACCTCTACTCCTTATACTGTCATATACCTGCAATCCCAGCTAGCTCACGTTTGGAGCCATGTAGAAACTAAAGAACATGCACCTTCACGAGCAACTTGTTCTTGACAATTGACATGATCAGATGAATTAACTTAATGCTTTCTTATAAAATTTGCGTCAAATATCTGTGTGCGGTTCTCGAGGTATAAGAAAATATTGTCACTTCCTTTGCAAACAAAAGTGAATTTGAAGTAAGCAAGGTGACATCATAGCCTAACATTGATCAACTTTATTCTACACATTAACTCTGCTGCGAACTTCTGCTTTCGTTTCAAGGTTGCATAAGAGGCTGCCAGGGATTTTTTTTTACAAACTTCGCAGGTAAAGAACCAGAAAACCACAAGGCTCGGTGATTCCTTGTTATGTGGATATAATTTTAGTACTGTGGGTTGAAGATGAGACTCAGTTTCATTGTGAATTGACTGTACATATAAGGTTAATTTTCCATGGGTAACTTGGGTTGGACAGGTTGATTCATGTTAACATGTTTACACATCAGATTCTTAATAACGGGTTTCAATTGTAGGGATTATCTACTAAATATTGGCTATCCACGTGCTAAGTTTGAGATCCCTCACAGTAACTCTTCTTGAGATATCATGTTTATAACGTTTTGACCTCTTAGACCCCAAATGACCTTTGATTTCTACCAAAAACAAAAAACAATATAAGGATCATCTACTCAATATGGCCGATCCATATGCTAACTATGAGATTCCTCACAGTTACCCCTCTTAAGATACCGTGTTTACGAGCTATTTTTCAAGGTTTGGAACTTTTGAGACCCCAAATGACATTTGACCTAAACCAAAAATAATAGGGACCCTGTACATAATATGGACAATCCACACACCAAGTATGAGATCCCTTACAGTTACCCCTCTTAAGATACCGTGTTTACTAGCTATTTTCAAGGTTTGGAACTTTTGAGACCCCAAATGACATTTGACCTATACCAAAAATAATGGGGACCCTGCACACAATATGGGCAATCCACATGCCAAGTATGAGATCCCTCACAGTTACCCTTCTTGACCAATCGTGTTTACAAGCTAAGTGTCACATACACACACGTACTCGCACAAACACACACATACAACACGACATTACCATCGCATAGATTCCTTTTGCCTTCGGCAAGGAATCAATAAATAATAGGTAGGCAAACAATGTTCGTTCAAAGCTTTGCACATCAATTTAATAATAATGATATATCACAAATACCAACTCCCAGGTTTGATAGCTTAAAAAAGCTTAAAAAGCATGGCCCATGGAGATGACGTCACTTTTAATTGTCCTAGTTTAGTTGTAGAAACAGATGTCGGCGTAGCAATTCCTTTGATTAATGAAAAATTTCCACCAGAATGCCTAGTATTAATTCCTATTTTGCATAATTCAGCACTTTTTGATTAAAAGCTATTTCCTTTCACAGTCGTGTCGTTAACCAGGGAACTGTTACGAACAGCCTTGATAACTCCCTCTGCTGAGAAAGCCAGAGTGCGAAAGCAACTTCTAGAAAAATAACTTCTAAGTTTAGATTGCCGACATACCTGTCGCCGTATACGGTAACTAGATATGCTGGTAGATAAATAAAAATGTTTTTCAAGGTTCTATTATCTGTTCAACAAAGAAAGAGGGCTTTAATTTGTGCTGAGTATTATCCCCATTCAGGCCGGGTTTGCTATGAATGAGTCAACAAACTGTGAACACTTGTTGGTTCTACATTATAGCCAATGTCTGCAAAATTTAGTCAATGTGGCGTCCAACCATGGCCTTACCTATTATTGAAACCCACGCATTCATACTCCTTTGGAGTAGTTAAGTTCAAGTTACGAGAAGCATTGGTTGCACTATGGTAGGCCATCGCACCCATAACGCGATAGAGCCTACGCGAAGCGATTTGATGCATCGCGAAGCATATTTTCAC
>WURT03008108.1:0-16575 GCA_009936505.3 Holothuria glaberrima
TTTGGTAATTTAAGGTTGCCTAGATGCAAAATGGTACTGTCTTTGGGATATTTTTGGAACGGATTATATACAGCTGGAAAATGTTCACAATGTAATGAGTTCTAATTTTTGGTCTGGTGAAAGAGGGCCGTGCTGGGGGAGGGGTCTAAGGGGAGGAGTGTCCCCACCCCTTTGAGAGATTATTGGTAATTTAAGGTTGCTTAGGTGCAAAATGGTACTGTCTTTGGTGTAGTTTGGGAATTGTTCATCTGGAAAATGTTCATAATTTAGTGACTTTTAATTTTTGGTAATGTGAACTGTCCAAAAGCCTTTATTGTCTAAGAGAAGGAAATTATGTCAACAAACCTCCTACAGCCCCTCCCCCTTTTGGATACTTTGCAACTTTTTGTTTGGCCTTCTATTCGGGGAAAGTTTTTACGCAAAAATACGTGCGTGGAGTCCAAAGAAAGAGTCTAGAACTATTACGAAAATTTGCCTTGCTTCATTTGTGCATTATAAAAGGGTATCTAAAGGCTGCAAACACCGGAATATGGCCTCCTGGAAGCTCTGGATTAAGTATATGAATCAGATATAGGCCTCCCCTTCTCTTACTCTTCTTTCTCTTTCGCTTCCACCTTTCTTCTCTTTCGTTTTCTGCTTTTCTTCTTTTTTCCCTCTTCTTTTCCTTCTCTTTTACTTTTTTGCAAATTATAGTAGGGGCGGTAGCCCCCTACCCCCATGTGGCGCCACCCCTGTTTATATATATATATATATATATATATATATATATAGCAACATCTTTCTCCAGAACGTGCCACAGTTCACTGTTTTGAATAAACACCGTCTGTAGAATATCATGGCTTTATCACTTGTAAGAACTGCATGCATTGCGCGACTAAAAAAAACTTTAATGTTCTTCTTTGCAGCTGCTTGTAGCGGTGATCCACATATACTGACCTTTGACGGCAACCTGTATACATTTAATGGCCACGGTGAATTTACAATGGTCGATGTTGGTGACGGTGCAGTAGTAATGCAAGCAAGAAATCTTCCAACAACAAGTGAGTGGTTGTAATTACGCCTGGCCATTTACTGGCTTCATGTTAATCCCCTTATGTTACTGCTATCGTTTACTTCAATACTGAATACTCACATTTAAGGAAAAACTGAAGCGACCAACCCAGAAAACTCCACACAATTAGGAAATATATTTATTCCTTGCGGTAAGTAGAAGGAATCTATGCCATGATGATTTTGTGTAAGGGTGTAAGTGTGTAAGTGTGGTGTGCTACGCGTTGCTTGTAAACACGATATCTCAAAAAGAGTGAATGTAGGGGATCTCATGCTTGACATGTGGATACCCATATTGAGTAGATGATCTCCACTGTTTTGTGTAAAAAAGTGTAAAAACCTATTTAATGTGATACCTCAAGAAGTAAAATGTTCAATCTCAAACTTTCAAGTTGGGTGCTTTATAATGAGCATAAGGTCCTAGAATATTTGGTTGAGGTCAAAGGTCGTTTGAGGGTCACTAGAGTTAAAACTGTAGAAACCATGAAACAACTTGTAAACATCATATCTTAAGAAGGTTACATGGTTGGATCTCTAACCTGTCATGTAATACCGGGCAATGATTAGATGATCTCTGTTATTTTAGTGGGGTCAATGGTCACTTGAGCTCACCAGAAATCAAAAGAAAGTTTGCCAAGAAAGTAATTAATCTAATACTTAGTTTGTGAGTGTCCCACATAAGATAAAAATAACCTAAGGATTTGGGTGAAGGTCAAACGTCGTTTTGAATCACTAGAGGTCAAAAGTGAAGACGTTGATAACTGCCTGTAAATCCCATATCTCAAGAAAGATAACAATAAGGGACCTCATTTTGGCATGCAGATGCCTTACATTGTGTAGATAGTTGTTGTTACTGCGGAGTTTAAAGGTCATTTGAGGTCACCGTTGTTTAAACTGCAAAATATTGTTAACATTGTATTTTAAGAAGGTAAATGCGTATGAGTTGTAAACATTGCAGGTGGGTAGCCTACTTCATATTAAACACATTTTGTTTTTAAAATATTTGGTGGAGATCAAAGGGTATTAAACATCACTAAAGGTCTTACTGAAAACTTTAACTTGATATCACAAGGAAATCTTGTCTATGAATCTCATACTTGGCATATGGCACCTCAAACTGGGTACATTACAGTATTTCTTCGTATTTTGAGAAGTTCGCAGTTCAAAGACCAAAACATGAAACCTTGTAAACATGATTCATAAAGTATGAATCATGTTTCGGTCTTAAACCTACATGTTATGCCCAAAATTGGAAACAAGTAGCTAATTTATGCTCATTTTGACATGATATCAGTGTGTTTGATTTATGCCGACGGATTTCTAACTTTCTGTTTATGCCAACTTAACTTCACCCATGATATTGTGTCATTAAGAAAGGCTTGGTACTGAAATTATAACCAACAGGTAAGAAAGCACGAAGACTTTGGCGTACTGGTTCTAAAAAGTAACGAGAAGAGAAATGAGGAAGTATATACATCATAGTTATATGCTACGATTGAGGTATCTAATTCTTATAAAAAAAAATGTTCACACAGGCTTATGTGAGATAACTCACTTTTGTTTTCTCCCTAACATCTTGAATCATATTGCAGATGTATTGTGGCCACCCTGAATATATTCTGACTTTAACAAAGTGTTTTACAAGGACTACTGTAAACTCTGTCCCATCATTCCAATAGTGTCACATTTGAAAGTTAGATGAACATTACTTTTGTAAAATTACAAACTATACTTTGGAAATTTTGGGGAGGGTGTTAATTAAGCACTTTCCCCGAAATTTGAAGTATGTTTGCCGGAACAATAGCGAATTTTTTTCACCCTAGATTGAAAATTCTCTGCCCTGCATTCTACGCCAAGGGTATAACCAGTCAAAGTTTTGATAGTGAAGAAAATTACTATACTTTTAACAACACCATACTTTCAACGGAAATATCTTTACCTATGAAAAACATAACATTGAGAGGTTTGATCATGGAGCTATTACTACTCCATTGTTTGATGGATATGGAATGAATAAGTATTACCCTGTTGAAGGATCTTCGGGTAGTAAGTTGTCAGTAGAATATAGGATAAGTTCAAAGGGCACTACAAGTATTTATTTTTATGGTTTAACAGATGGGCTAGCTTCTGTCATTAAAGCTGTTGGAATTTGTGTGAATAATAGTGCCGGACTTCACGTGGAAGTAAGACCTGGTGGATTAAACGCTTGGGTGAGAGATGGTACCGAATGGGAATTGGTTGATTTTCAAAACAGTGCGACACAACCTTACACAGGTGAGACAAACAAAGGAACAATTATTATTTTAGTTTACATAAACAAGTACATCAGAAATGAATCATTTGATTGGAAGTGAGTAAATAGGAATGAAAAGGATTTCTCGCAGGAATGTCCTAACTATAATTAATCACAAGTATCGTACTTTTTGCTGTCAAAGAACTTATTATCCTTGTTTTAAAACGCGTGTTCAGTGGAGAATATTATGAATATCCTGGTAACTTTAATTTAAAACATGAAAAAAATGAAACTTCCTAGAACTTTGTTTTTACTCCAGAGAATAACACATTTGCCAAGTATCTTAGGTTTTACCAATCAAGGTAACTTAGATCAATTAAACCAAGGGTCATGTTTGGTATATAGATTGACCATGTTGAGAGGAAGAAACCTATTATTTTTGTGGAGGTCAAAGGTCATTTGAGGTTACCGGAGGTCAAAAACCGAAAACGTTGTAAACACGATATCTCAAGAGAGCAATGATCGACGCTTTTCATATTTCGTATATGGATTTTTCATGTTGAGAGAAAGAACGCCATTTTATTTAATGGAGATCAAAGGTCATTTGAGGTCACCGGAAATCAAAATTCGAAAACCTTGTTAATGGTTCGTAAACAAGATATCTTAAGTTAGCAATGACCGACACTTTTCATATTTGTCATGTAAAGAGAAGAAAAAAACCTGGTTTTTTAGTGGTTGGTGGTTGTGGCGGCGGTCAAAGGTCATTACAGGTTTCCAGAGGTATAAAACTGAAAACTTTTTACACACAACATCTCAAGATAGCAATGACCGACACGTTTTATATTTAGTATAAATATGTATATATATATATAATTTTCATGTTAAGATAAAGAACCCTATTGTTTTTGGTAGAGGTCAAAGGTCATCGGAGGATACCGGAGGTTAAATTGGGAAAACCTTGTTAATAACTTGTAAACACGATATCTCAAGATAGCAATGACAGACACCATTTATATTTGGTATATAGATTTCTCATATTGCAAGAAAGAACCCTATTGGTTTTTGTGGAGGTAAACGTTATCTGATGTCAGGGGGTCAAAACTTTGAAAACCTTGTTTACACGATATCTCAAGGTAGAAAGCTTGGACAGATTCCATACGTAGTATGTGGATGCGTTATGATGAGGAAAAGAACCTTATCTTTTTTGGTGGAAGTTAAAGGCCATCTGGTGTCATTAGCGGTTAAACTCTGAAAACCTTGTTCACACTATCTCAAAATATGAAGCTTGTATTGATTTCATACGTGGTATGTGATTGTGTAATGGTGAGACGATGCATCCTATCGTTTCTGATGGTAGTCAAAGGTCATTTTAAGTCATGTGGGTCAAACACTGGAAACCTTGTTAACACGATATCTCTAGGAAATGACCTTGAATAGATTACTTACTTGGTGTGCGCATGCCTTGAAGAAGAACCATGTTGTCTTTGGTGGAGGTCAAAGATCATCTGGGGTCACCAGAGGCAGAAAAACAAAGTTTCCCAAGAATTCCCAAGGATATTCCAACATTTTCTATGGAAAGGAATCACTAGGACTTTCGGCTTTCTTATTATAAACAATGTTCCCACTCCATAGATACTATTACGTAAAAACGTGAGAGTAGGAGAAGGGGTGGAACTTTCCTCCCATTCGCGCTGGAAATATGGTATTTTCCGGCAAAATAGATGTTATTTTCGAGCAGACATACATAACAAATAACAACTTTCAGAAATGTGCTGAACTTCTTAACAGAAAGTAGTTCCGTACGCTCATTTATGCATGACACTTGCAAAGAATAGTTAACGATAAAGGGTTGCTTCCCGATTACAAGATTAAGAGGTTGCGTTATCGTATGAAAGACATATTGCAACATCTAATAATATATATATATATATATATATATATTGTTCTTTCACCTGTCACTTCTAGGATTTGACGTAACTAAGGGAACCAACGAGTTCTTCGAATCACCAGAGACTCTCACGATAACATACAATTCGGGGTTAGGTTTGTATTTTAATGGTGACACAGGAACTGAAGGTGTCATTTCTGTCATATCGACGGGCATACAACCCAATTTGCCAACCAAGGGCCTCCTTGGAACTTGGAACCAAAACCCTAACGACGATTTCGTTCACGCTGATGGGACTTTATTCCCTGCGACCAGCACACTGGAAGTGTTACACCAATTTGGAATATCGTGTAAGATTACATAAGTTCCATTATTTTTAGTATTTTTTCCGATGTTGCAAAGTGAGACCCAGCGTATTGGGAGATGAGTGTTGCAAAGGAGGTTTGGGGTGAGGGTTCGACAGACGAGGGGCTAGGCTTCTTGAAGAAGGCAGCAACCTGAAACCCCGAAAAGGTTGAAGAGTTGACTGAAGAATGCGAAAAATTTTCGTAGGGTTAAGGGGATTAAATGTTTGAGTTTTCCTTGAAAAAGGGAAAAGTTTTAGGGAACTTGGAAATTTTGATTATTTATTGAGGAAAATTTTCGGACTTCATTAAAGAATATGATCTTCTTGAGAGCAAAATCAAGCAAAGCTTTGGGTGAACGGTCGCTGTTGAGGATTACGTACTTATCTTACCAAAACGCTCCCAAACGAAAAAATTTTCACAACAATGCAATCTTTCCCGGCAGGATAAGCACGGAATCTCTGCCCTTCTCCCACCTAGTGCCACCTATAATGCAAAGAAGCCACATAGCACCTGGTTTTGAACAGTATAGTTCACAACTGCAGTGTGACTTTATCTCAACATTCACATGTATGTTCAACAATATTCAACAATATCAAAATACATTAAAAAATAGTAACGTTATAAGTGCTCAAACATACAGAAACATACAGTTTAATACAAAATCTTAGATAAAATTACACAACACTCCTCTGTTAAATAAGTAAAGCCTACAGTAAAATCCTGTTTTTTTTGTCATCACTGTCTACCCCAATACTTCAACACAGCTAGCACATCCTCCTTACGTGCAGTGCAACTCCCTAGGTTAAACCTTCATAGCAGGTGCCGCTTGGTAACCTGAAGGTTCGGGGTTCGATCCCTGGCCGAGTCAAAGTAAGGTTGGTTTTTCTTTTATTTAAGAGCAATTTATGGTTTTCATATCTTAACTGGCTATCCAAATGAAACCAAATCTGACCCAAATTGTTGAGCTGGTTAGCCACCCGACGTGAAGTTATAATTCATAAGCCATATCTGCAACATTTTTGGTCGCTTAGCGTCGTAAAACAACTGCCCTTCAAGGCCCCAATTAAATGTGTTCTCTTCTTTTGATGTACATATTCTACCTGCCAACGATGATGAAAAAGATCTTCCAGTTCGCTGCAATCACCAGCCCAATTTGATGTTAACTCTCGACTGTTGATTGCTTTCGATATATGAAAATTCATATTGTATTGCACAACGAAGCTTCAACTGTGACGCTGTTAAGCGACCTTTATACTTACTGTTACACAGTAAGTCAATGAGACGTCTTCATTGTGTGAGCTTTAAGTGGGAGAAGTCACACACTAAAACCCCATTGACTCCAAGTTGGTCGTCTGATTAGCATGGTAATCAGGCTTGCTTCAGTCCATTGAATATTTATGATTTGCATTTGTTGCGACACCCAATCCTCAACATGATATCATGCAAGATAACAAGTCTCGAGAGTTCTAACCTTAACCATATTTCCAAATCACTGCATACCCACAATACAACTTGCATCTTTTGCAACTGTATAAATCCTGCCAGTCTCCTTTACCTCATATTCTCTCTACGTAAGCTTGTGGTTTAATGACCCTGAAACATCTGATACACAAACATTAGCAGACGACCTTTCAAAGGTAATCAGACCTCTGACCTTTGGCCTATGACATCACTAATTACAAATGTACAAATTTAATGGTCAGGTACCCTCGCAATTTGAACCGGATCAGACTTGCGGTTCGGAAGGAGTTCTCGAGACATACTTTCCTCAAATCTCTCAGTAGTTTCCTATTCTGTTTTTGCTGGTATCTAGGGAATTTGTTGACTCACGCACACATGTCGTTTTTACATACAGACCAAGGATCTCATTGTTATCCCCTTGTGTTTGCTTTCTTAATCATGACCTTAACAATAGACTGTCTATTTTTCAGACTTCTGAGGACGTGGGAAATCTATTGAATTTCCTTCTGAGACCTGAAATCCATTGTTTAGGTCCTCGGTCTGGGTGTCAAACGTACACACACATCCCACGCGCATATACACACATACACATACACCCAAACAACTTCGCTTTCTGATGTAAGGTGCAGTACAATCTCATCTCCATCTGTAGTGTCATATAGTATAGTAAGTAAGCATTTCATTAATAAGATGGACGCCATCTTGTTGTTTACGAGTATACTTCCTTTTGTCCTAGATCCCCAGGTCCCTTCCTGTTTCCCGTCACGTTTAATTCCCACGCCACATCTTGGTTCCACGTGGAAGCTGTATCCCATATTTCTCTGGGTGTGGCCAATTTTTACTTTCTGCAGCCTCCTCATTGGTCATACAAAATTGTTGTACCGATTAATATTCATTTTTAGGATGCGTCACAACTTTTAACCAATCAGGGAACTGCATTTAGTTCCGGGATTTCTAAGGTAGCCACGAGGTAAGCGGAGCTTCCACACCCAAGCCCGCAAGCCTTTCTTAGACACTCGTGTTCCAGACTTCGAAACGTAAACAACATGTAGTCATTGTATATAGTTGATATTTGCAATAGGCCTGCCGGAATAATTCGTCTACAATCATCATGTAAATAAGTTGATCGATCTTAAATCATCTTTGAGAATGGAACTAATCAGAAAATAAAATCGAGTTGGAACTGAGATAATTATTTCTTCTTCTCTGGATTATTTCTGTGTTGAGCTACACCCCAACCTGTCCCGTACCTAAGTCTTCGCTGAGGCGATTGGCCCAATTATCCTACAGTAGTACCTGTAGGAGAATGAGATACTTAAGTATGCCTGCCTCCACGTAATCTATCTCATCTAAGCTAAATTTACCAGAAATAACAATTGAGATTCCTTTTCTTCTATCCATTCCGTACGAAAACAAAGATCTTGTGATTTTGTCAATACCCATATGAACAAGACTTGTTCATTATCAGCAAATCACGTTTCAATTTATTCACAGGGGAAGTTGATGAATCGGAGTCATGTCTATATTATAGGCCAGGAGAGACTCACGACGATTTCACCGATCTCTCCTTTACTCCTAATTTTGAGCCTGTAAACCCATCCATAACACTTGAAATGATTGAAGAAGTATGCGGCACCGACCCCTCTTGTACTTTTGATTTTCTGGCGACGGGAGACCCCTCCCTTGCAGCTAACACTGCCTCCTCCTTAGCCATGGCAATGAGCGTTTTAGAAGCAAATGCAGAAGCGGGTAGTAAGTATAATCATGTTTCAATACTTCAATTCATCATGGACTGCAAAATGATCTCATATCGAAATACAAAGTACCAAACACATAATCTCGGATACATCTAGAAGTTTCAGTATTTGAAAACGGAAATGCATTATGAGGAAATTTTTTCAAACATGTATAAACAGTATCTACTTTTCAGTTAATTAACCGGTTATTTTACAGTAACTTTTTCTACCACATCACCATGTTCTGGGTTACTTTTTGCTGTCTTGGATTTGTAAGCTCGGAAAATGTTACAAGATTTCTTTCTCTAACTTTACTTTGCCCCTTGTCACTCTGATGTAAATTGCTAGTAAAGAACACCTTATGTGAGAAACATAGGCGGAAATCCCCGGAGAGGGATGGAGGATATATTCTACCAACCTTTTGAAAAGGGGATGGCCTACACAATGATCGCCCAGATTTTCAAAAATATTACAAAGAAGTGTGCTCTGTTTTTATTTTTGGTCATCAAATTATTAACTTTTGAAAGGTGTGAAACAAGGCAAACCATTAATTACCTTAAATAATTCAAAAATGTTATATTTCTAGGCGCGCCCAGCACCCATCCATCGTGCATCTGTTGCCTCGTTATTACATATGTCAGCCTGAGGGGATAATCTGTTCAACGCCCCATGCAACACCCACCACCCCATCCTCTTGCCTACATTGAAGGCTTGTTCAGTCATATCCCTAACGGTGTGTGGGAAGTCTGAAAGAGGGGCTGACATACAAATTCAGCTCATACGGGTACCTTCCTGTTGGCTCCGAGGGGTACCTTCCTGTTGAACCACATGCGAAAGTGCATTTTCCGGAGACAGTCCGTGTTGGACTTCCTGGGGAGGATAGCTCGAATTACCGACTGCTGAAAGAGCAAAGTGAATGGGAGAACCAAAGAGAAGACCTCGCGGAGTGGTCTTTCTTTGCCAGCTCCCTTTTAAGGTTTCTTAAACACCGTCCGCCCAAGCGTAGAGGACTGCATCGAGGCAAATTTGGACGCAAACTTCATTACCCTAATATAACTTATTCATATACTCCCTCATTATTCATGGTGTCGTTTTATTGAGTGTGTGTGCTACTCCGCCAGTCTTAAATCTAATAGCCTGGACTGAAACCTGAGAAGTCCGATCGTTACTGCGTTTTTTAACCCCCTTTGCAGTCACGGGTACCACAAGGGAATGGGTACGAAAGACATACCAACTGTTGGTGGCATAGGCCAAAACCAGATTTTTCATTGTTCTGAATATTCACAACACAATCAACCAGTATAAGGGTCACATCTTTCTATGAAAATCCAAAGAATTTGTTCCATGTTCACTTGGGCAGGCGTTAGTGATATGACTAAACAAGAAATATGCATTACAGCCTGATACGTATAGGCAACGGGACATTTTAATTTAACCTGGCTAACGTTTGTAACGACTCAATAAGTAATACATTCTGCACTGTCTTTAAAATCTTATTTTTCGACCTCGCTTCTCGAGTAACCATTGTAAATAGTTGTACCATAGCCAGTCCCTTTTAGACAGCTTTAGTAGTATTATAATTGCAATTTCAAAGACGAATTTAAAAGGTTTCAGTTCTGGGATCCGTTAAGAGCGAATTTAATGACATTTTCAAATAGTGAAATGTTTCACACACCAGGGGAACCAACCTCGTTCCCGCAGACCCTTCTAGACCCTTCTAAACCGTTATGTCATTTCAACTTGAGCTCTACCCTATGATAAATAAATATTGTAGCTACAGGCCCTGTAAACATTCCAGATTGTCCTGAGTGTCGCCTATCCGAACCTCGTCGATGTAGTGTTCACTGGAAAACAAAACCTTTTTCCCTAAGAAGTAACCTTAAATGTACCACTGCCTACGAGCTCTTTGAATCATAAACTTAACTGCCTGTACGTTCCACCAAGGGCCAACAAGTGGTATGGTAAAATTCTCATTTGTGTGGTCTACATAGTACGCATCCAGTTTTCTTTAGAAAAGATTAAAAACTTTTCATTCTACTGATCAGAAGTTTGCAAATACCCTAGGGTCTCCGAGGACTTTGCCCCCTGGGTATCTCCTACGGAGTTGCCTCTCGACCCGACTAAAATGAAAAGCTGGTCGAATTATCATTCCTGTGTTCTGTTACGAGCGCATCTAAAGTCCTTTGGATGAAGTTAAATGCTTCACTCTAATGCTCACAATTTTGTACATACCCAAGAGCTTCCGGCGACTTCGCCCCTAGACTCATAGTGGGCGTTACCCCTGGGGTAGAAATATCTTATGGCCTTCTGTTGCCTGCTTGGAAGATACGTTTCTTACACTGGGATTAAAGTTGTGTGAATTTGATAGCAGAACATATACACCCCCAGAAGTAAGCATGACAGGCAGGTTGCCCCTTTTAATACCTTACTAAAGATTTATTCTATCAAAAAATCAGATAGCGCAAATGTTTTGGGCTTTTTATCTTCGTTTCATACCATCTGCAGAGACTTTCATCTGTACGTGTCTGCAAATACCAACCACCAAGGTAAAGATGGATAATGTTACTACACCAGAAAGCTACTTCCTTACATATAGAGGGAGAGTGAAAAGTTTTGCACGGGTCCGGATTTCACGTGGGGTTGTAGGGTGTAAATTGCCGCTCTGGGCCCTATCAGAGGGGGCCATACTAAAATATGTTTATATGACGATGAACCAAAATAGTTCCTTTTGTTAATATAAAATGAGTGTATACATTTCTTGTTTTGGAGTCACCAAAACTATAATTCTGTATACGTACTTAAAATGAAGTTTAGATGCAATTTGCACGGCCAGAGAAATGCCCGTTCTTATATTTTTGAAAGGCGTTCTGGTGGCAATGCCTCAGCGCCCAGAGAGCATGCTGACTCACGGTGTCATACAAAAAAATTTATAAAACTGCTAAAGAAAGTAAGAAATGTGTAAGAAATAAATTATCCATAAAATCTTATACAAAAAAGTATCACCTAGCCGAACTTCAACAACACCGCTCCTCTTGTCGAACTCGTCATTAGGTATATAAGTAGGGACTCGTGCGCGTTGTTTTTAATAACCATTTCGTGCTTACGTGATCTGTTGCCTTTCTTATGCCTAAGTATTAAAAACAAGGAATATTTTTACAAAATAAAATTTTTGCCGCCCCTGAAATAATATCCTCACATGTGGGCTTAATGAGGTGCCCAGGGTGTCCAGGTTTATATCCGGCCTCCTCATGCATACACATCGAGGAAAACTTTTCAAAACGCGTAGAATTCAGCCGGTGGAATTGGTGTTTTCTCAGTCTTGGCAAGAAATTAACGCTTTTAGGAAAATTTCATCCGATAAGCGGAATGTTTGACTTCTTCCCTCTATTTGCAGGGCGGTATAAAGAATTGCAACCTGCTATACAACACTTTCGTGATCAAACTATAAGGAAGAAATCGACTATTCTTTACGTTCATTCACTGATCATTTCTCATATTTTATTTCTCAGCTCCTTGTCCCCCTTTGGAAACTCCCGTCAATGGTATTGTTGTCATTGAAGATGCAACCGTTGGAGGTACTGCTACGTATAGCTGCAATCAGGGATTTAGTCTGACTGGGAACATGGTACGTGTTTGTCGGCAAGACAGCACATGGTCAGGCGCGGATCCGGAATGCGGTAAGTTACAGTTTACTTTTTGATTCCAAAAGGAAACTATGCAATCACGCTGGCGAGTAAACCTATGTTTGTTTGCAATTATGTGTGTTTGTGACCCTTTTCTTGTAAACACGATAGGCCTATCTCTAGAATCAATGATGGGTACTCCTCATGCTTGGCTGTGAATGTACCATTTGGAGGGAATGATCCGTTGTGGTGACGGCCAAGGTCATATGAGATCACCATAAGTCTTACATCGAAAATTGTTTAATTACGATATCTCTAAGAAGTGTAGATACTTGTCATACTGGCATGTGGATGAGTTGTAGTCAGAACATCAACCCAAATTTTTTGTAGAGGCTAAAGATTGTCTGAAGGCACCGGAGATAAAAATCCTTACAAATGACTAAGTAACACGATATCTCAAGAGAGCAATGGTGGATTCTTTCTTACTTAGTATTTACCTATATCATATTGTAAGGAAGAACCCAGTTGTTTTCATTGGAGGTGAGCGGTCATTTGAGTTCTCCTGAGGTCAAGAACCGAAAACCTTCACAAGACAAGATATCTCAAGACAGGGATGATGAATGCTTTTCATACTTTGTATAGAGATTTTTTATTTTAAGAGACAGAGAGAACCCTATTGGTTTTGTCTGAGGTTAAAGGTCATCTGAAGTCACCTGACTGCCATAGGTGAGCCTATGAAAAGTCATCTACTGAACAGACAGTGGCCTTTACCCCAAATTGTGCCTTTTCATGACCGCCAAAAATTTGGGGTGAATACTTGTACAATCCAAAAGATAAACTTACAGAGAATAACATATATTTTTTTAACCATAAATGTTAGAGCAATTGGTAAGTCTAATTTTGCTTAACAAATTAGTAATGTGAAGGTTGTTGTGACTATTAGATGATTACAATTACCATAATACGTATAAAGAGTTTGCTGATGGTGCAGTGGAAAGTTTTTAGTTTCTCAGACAGACTTCCGTGATTCGAATCTCATTCAAGACACTTCCTCGTTGGTTTTGTGTGTGAGTGTGTGTGTTATTTGGGCTTTTTGGTTATTTCATGATATCAAACTTGGCTCAGTGATTGCAAGCCAGATGATTAGTAACGGTTATTTTAGACGGTGGTGTACACTAAAGTCAGCAATCCACACCCAGTATTAATGCCATAGCCAAGAAAAAATTATTAAACAAGTAACATTTCTAAACTTATGAATAGTTCAAATCTTTAGAAAAAATGTTGACAAAACAATTTTGGGCCGATCTTCACAAAAAACTATCCACTTATTGCATACCCCTTCCCTTAAAACTAGCCAAGAAATAGGAAAATATCACTAAATTAAGAAATTTGTTAAATATAGAAATACTCCTCAGCTTTGACAAAGGCATGGTCACATATTGCATCAAAGCGAATTAACAAAATTTTGAAATACCAAGTCCCATTTAGGATTAAGCGACAAACAACTGTTCAATGTTATGATGCCAAAATCGGTGCTATCTTTTCATTTGTTAAATTTTGGCCTTCTGTTTTGGCTTTGTTTGGCCGAAAAATAAAAATTCACCACAATCGGCATTTTGACATTTTACACACCTAACATCTACAGAGATATTTTTACGTTAACTGCTCTTTCACAATGTTATACAATCCCAAGAAGTTCGTATGTGGTGATTTATTTGTTTTGGACGATAAATTTAGCCTCAACCTTCTACAAAATGTGGTAACCCTGACACAAACGTGACTTCTCCTGAGCAGGAGATGTTGCTGTTTTCACTTATTTACGTTCAGCCCCTCCATAATATTAATATTCATAAGTATGGCGATAGCAATCAGGCTGATGATATAATGAAGAAGATTTACGTCACCACAGCATTATTGCTATAACCTGTTAAGTACCGAAGTCAAATAGTGAACATATCAGATATACTGTCTGAGACTTTTTGGCATGTTTACATTCTTTCATTGAGCCCGATCCACTCATTACTACACATGATATTGGCAACAAAGTTAATAGGGCACAACATCACATCAGGGGCAACATACCTACCAAGTATCATGCACAGCAGACCTTTTCTACTATGAGTTTGCTTATACATAAGCATTTTCCTCCATTTCCGAAACTTACTTCACCCACTCATGAATATTAATGAAAATGTTGAACCACTTACCGCACCCAAACCTCACATGATATCATGCAAAATTTCAAGTCTTGAGATCCTTCAGCTGTAACCTTATTTCACGGTCCCTCCTTAACCCTAACCTTGTGACAGGATGTCACGCATGATATGCATGTATCGAGACGAGAATGTGATACATTACAAAACAAATCGTGAGATTTGGTGGCTTACCAAACTACTGTCAACTCCATCTATAAGCATGCCCAATGCCACATAGGAATAAATAGTCACTCTGTTTGGGAGGTATTTCCGTTTTAAATTTTTTAGTTTAGCCCATTCATAACAATGCATGACAATTGTTAAACAGCATTATGGCACAACAACACCTGGCAACATACCACATGGCAGGCCATTTCCACTTCTGTATACAACTTTTGGCATATTTACACACACGTACACACCCCCACATAATACGCACACCTACTTGAATGCAATGCTTAAAATGCTGCCTACGAAATAGAAGCCAAACATTACAATGAGATTTCTTTAAACATTATCATGAACTGCTCAAATGTATGCCAAAGATAGTAATGCTTTGCCCCTAAGCCCCAAGATGACCAAAAATTTCGTACGTCTCCAATTAAACTCGTCTGTGGGGACGCATGCAAAGGATATCAATAGTTTTTCATCATTCTTTTCACATCATGTCATGATTTTGTCCCTGATAAATTTTATTATTACCAAGTTTATGAAATTCATATGATTCCTATTTCCTGTCTGAGCATTTGCTTAAATGCTTTGTGCGCCCACACTATGTAACCACACTTACCACAGGACTGACATTTGGTCAACATTACATGTGAGAACAACATTACTAAGAAAAAGGACTGACTCATAGTGAAAACTAGATGGACTCTGCAGACTCTGTACCAATGAGAATACATTTGTTATGAAGGACATTCCACTTTGGCATAACACCATGGGTGTAGAGCCATTTAGCAAAGGAATTTAGGATTTTGGACTTTGAATTTTAGATTAACAGAAGAGGGTTGATTTTGGGATTGTCAACATCTAGATATGCCACTGCCAAAACATTGACAATCCCCGGATTACTTTATTATTTCTTATTGGACGAGTATAGGTGTACATCGATAATGTTCGCTGTTGTTTTACTTTAAATTAAAAACATGTGATAACGTCCTTCAGGGTCACTCTGGAAACTCCTAGAACGAGGTCCTACTCACAAGACCTTGCAAAAATTACACTTCTTGTTTTTAAGCTCATTTGCAATAGGGGCACTGGTGGAATAAACTAGGGAGCTGTCTTCCTGCTACCCTGCTTCATCTTCTCATGAAGTCATTGTTATTGATTTGATGAGTCACATTTGTAGCTGTTATAACATGGGACAATCACGTATTGGTGTAGCTAGCCATCAAAATCAAATTGAAGCAGTCGAACAAAGAATGCTTGTCACACAAAGTAAAATGTCGGTTTCGTTTCTTGACACCCGCCAGGAATACACTAACCATCACTTAAAGGGAACAAGCAGTCGCGCCAAGTTAATTTTCAAAAAATCTGATTAATCTTACAAATCTCTTCAGATTTCTCTCACAAGTATTTTTTATAATGTTACCGTATATAAACATTGAATATTGAATGTAAACTAAGGAGTAATTCTGCATGACTTTAACAAGCAGAGGCGTCGATTTGGGAGGACATGTCCCCTCCACTTTTTTGAGAGGAGGGGACACTAACACACATGTCCCCTCCACTTTTTTGAGAGGAAGAGACACTAACACATTTGTCCCCCCCCCCCCACTTTTTGTCACCTGAAACTAAAAAGTGAGGTAACTAATGTAGGCTAGTAGTGGTGAACACAAAGATATGCTCAGAAGGTATTCCACGTGGGTCTTTATCAGGTCCGTAGGCAGTAAGTTCTGTCACAATTCTTTCTATAACTTCAAAAATTTTCGCGCTAGGCCCGCTTTCGTGTTCAGTTCTGTCTATCTGTAACGCCCGTCATTTCAAACATATTGGATTTATTCAACGTTAAAGGTTCCACAAATACTGTAGTCGTGATT
>WURT03008119.1:0-16574 GCA_009936505.3 Holothuria glaberrima
AGAATAACAGGTCAGTGATTAACCAATCAGAATGCAGGATTCTCAATAACGGATGGCTAGAGGTGGTAGAATACTAAGTAAATTTTAGATGTTGTCGGTGATATTTTTCATTGTGGTTGAGACTAAAGACCAAATAAGTTAAAATTAAGTTTGCCTTACACAGTAATGCGAATCACCTATATTTTATTGCACTAAACGGTGAAAATCTATTCAATCTGCAGAAAGATCCCCATTAATAATTTTGCTTTATTGATGATACTCATCAATATTCATCAATAAAGCAATGACGTTATTCTGTTTGACGAAAGATCCACATTATTTGTTTATTACACCTTTTCAGGCCTGCCATTAAAGTTTAAATGTATGGAAAAGATACTTCAAAGTTCGTGTACCAAAAACGCGCACTGCGTTCCCTAACGTTGCCAACAACCGCAGATGAAAAAAGGATAATTTAAAATCAGATTTGATTTATGTTCTAGCTAGAAGAGATCTCTTTTGCCCTTAAGTGAACGTGAAAGTGAGTGAAAGAGGAATAATTTTGTCATCTCAGGTCTTTGTTTTTATAACAGGACTAGAATGGGGGTTGATAAATTAAATGTGTAGTAGATAATGAACTTTAGAGGCTTAAATGTATCATACAGATGTTTCAAATATCCTTCAAGACCACGATGGTCCTGAAAAAAAACGACATTGACTTCACTCGTCTATCCTGAGTATTTTTTGTTTTCTAATTCTCGATGAGTTATCTTGACTGAAAGTGTGTTCATGCAAAACACCACGATAAATTTAGCTACGATCAAGACACATACTGTGTTTTCTCCAGAAAACTACTACTTACGTAATGATGGCGAAATAATGTCACGTTCTGTACAAAGAAAACAACTATGATTTTAAAGCAAGGTAAAGTTAATTGAAGACCTTTCACCAAATTGTGACCACATACTGTTCATCAATCATTTTATTTTGATATCAAACAAGGTTTAGTCTTGATGATCATGAACATCGAAATTTCGTGTCAGTCCGTGCGACCACTGAATTTGATTGAGTGGCCGATGGCGAGTAATGTTTTGTACTTTTGGACGCCTGAAATGCTGAAAATAATTATTAGAGACTCAATTATCAGCCTTAATCCTCCTATCGAATTGCCGGTCACCGTAAGTAAACATGTTCCTCGGAATCCTCACATGTCTCAATTCCTAGCAGTACTTGTTTCTTTTTTTGTCCAGCTGTTCTCATTTCACAGATTTTCTCCCATTTTGATATATGTACAGCCCTACACACGTTAGATTTATGCATACATACTGGCGACTGTTTCATAGGTTATTAGCAGCCAGTAAGCTGGGCGATTGTTTTGTGGAATTTTCTGGCCAGTGGCCAGTGCCCAGTCCCCACATATGTACAGCTCTGGTTGCAACTCAGATGGCTCCTAACCAAACATTTGAACCCACTTGCAACTTATGACTGAAAAATGGACAAGTTTCTGGAAGAGAGGGAGACTTAGTTAAAGAGTTTTTTTTGAGACATTACATTTTTATGATACACAGGTGTCCTCTACTATATTTTAGACTATTGATCTTAAAGATTTCTTACTCTTGAAGCAAGACGTTGGCTAATAAAACAATTGATACATTGCAAATCAACAAAAGAAATATTAAAACATGTCAACTTCAACAATTAAAAAAAATCCTCCACTATTTGTCTCAGAAATATAGTGTCTTGGAGGTCGTCTACTTTAGGAAATCGTTATTCTTAGGGGAATAATTGGAATAATAAATGTCTTGACGATTTGTACATGCATTATTTAAAAAGTAAAAGGTTTAAGATAATTATGGTTAGGGTTAAATATTACTTTTGATCTGTTCTATCATTAGCTGTTCAAATTAAAGAAATCTGTTCCGAACCCATATACAAATTTTTTTATTTCATATTTCTATTATATTATAGGTTGGTGTATTCTACTTAACCCTCTAACAAATAGAATAGAACGTAGGGAATATAAAAGTATTGATGTCACTTAACACTTAGTCAGGATTTGCAAAGAAATTTCATGTCTGCTGATATAACAAATAATTGACTGCGCGTCCTAGTAATCTTGTTCTGTAATTTATAATTAAATATTTTACACGCTTTAAAGAAGTTAATTTCTTAATTAACGTTTAGGAAAGACAAAATCAACAAAATTAACGTTATATGAAAAAAGCTGATAGAAATACGAAATATGGTTAAGTGTAGAAATCCTTAAATTTATCTTAATCGAAAGAAACCTCCGAATACCGTGCTAAAGGGCTATTTTAAAGAAACGAAACCCCAGTGAGGTGGTTAAAAGAATCAATGAAGAAAAAAACTAAATAAATATGATAGATAAGATTTAAAAACTTTTTCTGTCATCCTCTACCCAATTATCTTTTAACAAAGATTTTATGTCATATTTGGGTTCTGGTTGTAAACAGGTTATGTAAAATTACTGATTGACTTTTCTTTTTTAAGATTTTGGCCCAGTGTTTGCGTGGCTAAACGTCGGTACATTTAAGTTTAATATTCCGATCACCATTATTGCAGAAATTTACTTTGAAGGCTAATATTTTATGTATAACAAGAAGTCTTGAGATATGGAAAGTTTACAGGAGAATCGCGATAAAGCATTTTCAATGTCACATGCGGTGCATGCCGTTTAGTTTACACAACATCAAAACAGCTTATCCAAATTTAGTGAAGAAACCAATTTTATATTGATGTTATGTAAAGAACCTCGACAGTTGTAACACTCTATTAACTCCTTTTCTGTTTGGTGCTGGAGACGAATGTTTCTTTTCGTAAATAGGCGAGGTCCCTCTGTTTGAAAAGCAAATTGTTTTCTGTCATAGTGGCAGATTCCTGGGTAATATGTTTAAACGGTTGGTATTGCTAAGTAACTGAAATTTATGTAAGTGCACAGGGCATTAATTACAAACTTAAAAACTACACTACTCAGCTAGCACACACAGACAAATCGGAAAAAATTGTCATAGCTATGGAAGACATCATTTGGTTTTACATTAAAATCAAAGTATAAGCTCCGTACAACTTATTTTTTTAAACGGATGCTACAAAAAATAATCGTGTTTAACTTACCCCTTCGACAGACAGTCTATCCAAGGATAAAGAACAAACTCCAATTACAAACAAATATACGTAATGTTGAGTTGATGAGGCCATGGTGACTTTTCCTAAAATGAAAGACAGAGAGAACTGACACACACATGCTAGAGAAAGGGAGTGTGCTGAAACTTTGGAAGAATGTACGGTATACTTTATATGCCATAGTTGTTGTAACCACTTTCAATGCACTTGTATAGCGTGTAATAGTGTCGTTACACCACATATGTTTATTAGGCGATCGTTCCAAGGCACCCGTCAAAGGACTTTTATACATATCGAGTTTTAAAAGTTAGGAGTAATAAAAAGATTACTCCTACACTTTGTACCCCTAGGCTGTTCAACAGCCCTGTTTCTATAGCATAAGTGATGTTAATTAATACACTCTCTTATAAATTAGTAATGCGGCACGGGATACTGGATCCCAAAAATAGGGCACGAAGTTTGAGGGAATCCTCCACCTTACAAATTGTGGGTCATTTATTTTATTCAAATCACTATTGTCGAAATACAGATTACCTAAGCATTACTAAGCTTAACAGCAACGTTTCAAAAGTGCTTGAAATCTGCCAAATTACTTCATCCCTTGTCTTTTGTTTTCAATATCAGCTGAACAGATTCTCACTGTTATTAGAGGGTGCCCTCTTAAACAGAACGAGGCATCCAAATAGCCCTAGTATTCTTTTTTCACTTTTCACGTTCTTTGAAAAAATATTTATTTGTTAATTCGAAGTCGTTTCTACACGTAATAAAATTGGGTACAAGATGCCTTAGTCTAAATCATATGTTCTTCTTGTGCATTTAATAACTACTACATTTATATTAGATTTTGTGTGTTATCATTACTGACACTTCCGCGTCATAACATTTGCATGCAGTGTTTGGCACAGTGCCCCATAACAAATACACGGTATGAAATTCATCGAGAACAAAGTTAAATCTGCAAATACAAATAATATGTAAAATAAAATATTTATGCCCACTAAAATGTTCATTGCACAAATGAGTAGCATAAAAGAAACAGTACTAAAGTCATTTTTTGTGATAAAAAGTAAAAAATGGGGGAGGGGGGGGGGAGAAACGTATTCTTACAAACCAGATCTACGAAATGGTAATAAATACACTCTATATTTTGTAATCAGAACTCGGTGTCAAAAGCTTGCCAACTTCGTTGTGTTACATATGAACATATAATAATACAATAAGATCAGAATTGTACATTCTTTTTTATTTCATTTACATTTCTCTCACCAGGGTGATAGCAAAAGCACCTTTCGGATCCAAGATAGGGCCATCTAAGAACAAAAGATCAATGATATGATACTTCACTTTCATTTGTTTACTGCAGAATTTGCAAATAAATCATTGTTGGTTGAACTGTTTCCAAACTGTAATGATTACTGTCTTTAAGGTGTGTATTTAACGGGATTTTTGTTCCTCCTAACATGGCACCTCTCATACGAAAAGGTCCTGAAAAAATACCTGCAGGATTCCAGCGGGAAAAATGTAAGATTTTGGGTGCCAATTTCTTACAAAATTCCTGCAGGAATCCTGCATGGTTTAAACAGGAATCCTGTAGGACTGTTGAAGGGCTTTACAGTAAATATATAAGACATTTGGAAGATTGTCGAAGGATTCAAGGAACCCAATAAAGGGACACTGCAGGTGTTTTGAAAGGCGTGGACAGGAATCTTACAAGATTCCTGCAGGATTATTGAATTCAAATGAAGGAAATGTACAGGGTTATTAAAGGAATCTTACAAACTTCCCGCAGATTTTTAAGAAAAAATTCAGGAATTACCCCAGATCATTCAAGTGATATACAAGAATTTTGAAAGAACACTGCAAATTTCCTGCTGGATTTGTGAAGGAATTAAACACAATTTTTAAAGCGATATGAAGGAATTATACAGGAATTACACAGGAGTTATACAGTAGATCCCAGGAATTGTATAAGACTTAAAAAGACATGTAGGAATTTCAAAGGAATACTTTATATTATTTGCAGGACTTTTGAGGGAATAAGCAAGATTTGTGAAGGATTTTCAATGGAACTTTAAGGGGATGTAAAGCAATAATACAAGATTCTTAAAGGGATGTGAAGGAACTTTACAGGAATTGAACAAGACTGTTAAAGGGATATGTAGGAATTTTAAAGGAATACTGGATATTTCCTGCAGGACCTGTGAAAAAAAACAAGAATTGTGCATGTTTTTCGAATAATTAACACAAGATTCTTAAAAAGGATGTGAAACAATTATACAGGAATTACACAAGACTACTGTATATTTTCTGCAGGATTCTTGAAGCAATAAACAAGAGTTGTGAATGATTTTCAAAGGACTACAACACAAGACTCTTTAGGGGATGTGAAGGAATCACACAAGACTTTTAAAGGATGCTGCACATTAAATTTCTGCAGGAATTTTGAAAGAACAATGAAGAATTGTGAATGATTTCTAAAGGAATAACACAAGATTCTTAAAGGGGTGTGTAGGAATTACAACGGAATTGTACAAGAGTGTTGAAAGGATATGTATGAATTTTATAGGAACACTGCATATTTCCTTTAGGACTTTTGAAGGAATAAGCAAGAATTGTGAATGATTTCCAAAGGAACTTTAACGGGATTTAAAGGAATAACATAAGATTATTAAAGGGATGTGAAGGAATGTACAAGACTTTTAAAGGAATCCTGTATATTTTCTTGTAATCATTCGGCTCATTATCATGGAATTTACACAAACGTTTCTACAAACAATTTTACCCTAATCAGTTTACTCATTCAATTACCAAATTGCTAATTTAACAGATTGAAACCACATGCTCTCTAAATCCAATTCGAATCAGAAAATAAAACTGTTCAATGTCTCTCATTAATCACTTGTATTACCTAACGAAACAGTAAACACGTTGCATTGTGCATGCTAGGGTTTAGTGAATATACTGGTAGCGTATTTACGTAAAATAACACAATAATGGCATAAGCAAGATGAAGGGTTCAAGTTAGGATAGTTGGAAACTAAATATTAGGGGATTCTGAAGGAGAGGCGTAGCTAGGGTGAAATTTTTAGGAGGCCTATGAATCAAATGGGGGTCAACTAGGTGTCCGTTGATGCAATCCGGTGCTATATTTTTTTATCGTTTTATCTGAATTTGCCTTCAAAAGTTATTCGTTAGTTTCCTCCGTGCACAAAATGTGTTTTGTACACATTTATATTTTCTTAATGTTTACACATTTTATAAGAACACAAACATTTTTGGGGGTGTCAACAAACATCTTCGGGTCCCCAGGCCCGCCCCACCCCTTAGCTACGAGCCTGTTTTGAAGCAGCGTTGATGAATTGCCACGCCGCAGGATGAAATGGTCTTGTGGGCCGAATACGGTCTTTTTGTCATCGCTTTTGACAACCTATAGTTGAAAAACATGAAAACCTAGTTAGCTCCTATAACACGTCCATACACACATCTGTTAAACAAACACATAGAAAAAAATGAAATTGCTCAGCTCTCGTGTTTCAACTAGGCTCTTTCCCTTACGTTACGTATATTCGGAACGGTCCTCTGCTGTTAACATCCAGACCCCTATCTTATTGTAGAGTGTAGTTGTAATGTTCACCTTCCAAGTGCTTACGTTACCCGAAATAAAGATGGGATCAGCAATACTTGTCGTTTAACTTCACTTTGATTTCTTACGGTCCTTAATCGGCTTAATACTACTTAAATGTAATTGACTAAAGTCTCAGTCCTCTTTTCTTTGATAGCCAAACATATAACACAGTAAGTATTGTTACTTTGTCTACCCTTTATGTTTATACTTTTTCCAATTAATCGTTGGCATTGAACATTATTCATTTAAAGTGGATGTACATCAATATATAAATAAGGGGTTTTGGAGATGAGAAAGAGCGTCTTTCCAGGACCGGTCATGTAAACTGTATCTGTGACAGTGGAGTAGCGTAAAGGTGAATAGGCAAGGACGGCGATTGCTTGGGGAGATTTTGGTGACTTGATTGAATATCAAAGCACGGATGTCAGGCTTTCCACCCTAGCTCACTGAAATGAGGTCATAATAATACAAGTTTACGTCTAAAAACCAGCTCTTTGGATGCATGCGTCTACACCTGTAAAATCCCTACCCAATAACCTAGTTGTCAGGTCTGTAATGCCGGAGACTGGATCACAATCAAACCCCGACTCCTGTCCGTCTTTTTCTGGACTCAAAAGTGATCTAGAATGGGATATCAAGGAATAAGATTTGCCAGGAATGGTCTACAGCTGGCCTCGGCCTCATACCCGATTCCAACCGTATCAACAAAAATAAAACTAACATAAATGGTAGATGAGGCTTCATTCTTATTGATGGACGGTATTATATCTGAACGGTCATACACGGTCAACTAAATTACAGGGTGGCACAGACTATATGAGACTGACTCCAAACACCGATCATATAAATAAAGCATGTACAAGATACGCTACACTGAAAAAGTGAAAAAATTTCCAAACTCGAATTGGCTTGGAATTGGGACCACTGGAATCTGAATTGAAGTGGACTGCCACTCGGAGGGTACCGGTTTCGGAATTGGCCCGGAATGAGTGTCACTGGAATCGGAATTGACTCGAAATCGGGTAAGATGGACTCCGCTGCAGCCCTGTTGAAAGTTTTACGTAATTTATTCCAGTGCCACCGCCTTTATCCAATGGGTCAAAGCGCTGTAAATATATACATTAATGCAGACAGATGTACTAGCGGCACCTCTATTTCAAATCGGCTATCGAAAAAGCTTATGGCGGCTACTGTCCCTTGTGGTAATTTGTAAGAGCCAGACCCGTAGACATACAAGGTACGGAAGGGGGCGAGATAGCCTACAGGGGCGAAATATATTTTTAGGGGACCAGATGTGTTTAAATGTATTAAAGCAATGGCAACATAATTTTATGGTGGGCGAAATCTTTTCAAGAGGGGGCTCCTTTCCACTGGCCCTTCTTAGATACAGGTCTTATGAGAGCCCTCTAAGCTAACCAAAGTATATACTCAAGGAGGATTATGTTAATGAAAATTAGTTAAATCCACAATGTTACTGCTCATGCTTATTATCAAAGTTTTAAAATAAAAAGTATTTTGTTCAGACTGATGGATTATCAATATCATAAAATTGCAATTGCATCACAGTTTAGCATCCATAAACACTTTTATTTCACCGTTTAAATTTTACTAGGAAAGAATGAATAGTTGTTACTACCAAAGTCCCAAAAACTTAAAAACACATGCTAAATCTTAAGGAAACCATTCAACGGAATCCAGTTAATTGACATTCGATTTTGTTTTAAAAAACAAGTACCTGTATTCACTGCAAGTAAATTCCAAGTATAAAAGCATACATAATGCTAGTTTTAATGAAAAAAATATGAAGGAAAACCAAACTTTGATCTATTTTAGATAATGTGCAGACAAAGTAATTTGAAATTAGTTAAAAGATAGAAAGTTTGAAGCATCAATCTCATTATATTGTTCCCGATGACAGAATGGATACCAGTCGGTGGATATCAGGAAAAGCCTTCTCTGTGGATTTAACTGGTCTAGAACTCGATGAAGTGTAAAGAAATATATTTATCAAAAGTAATTCTAAATGACACTTGAACGTAATTCACGTTGAGGTCGCTCAAATTTACAATCAAATAGAATGACTCTCTAAGGCTATCACATTGCTTTACTTGTTTCGTCTTTTTCCACATATCACGTGGTTTGATGACTGCCAAACATACTGATAAGCAAATAATGGCTACCAGCGAATTTTTAGCTAATCTGAGATTTGAACTCTGACCCTTGACGTCTGATTTTAACAATCACGCAAACAAGTTTTCATGGTCAGGTACCTACCGACCAAGTTTGAGCTCGAGTTAAGATGGAGATCGCCATACACTTCTTTGCAAGATTTAGTTAAATTTTGACCTTTGACCTTCATTTCACTTCTGACCTCGACCCTAAGCAACCAAAACACACTTATTGAAAACTTATTTCATCATTGTCTTCAAAATATTATGTGGTTAAATTACTTCTTCCAACCTTTCTTACTTAAGGGCTCCACTCATCTCAAAGAACAACAATAAGCCTGGAAAATAACTGTAACTTTTATATCAGTTACATTTGCGGTATTTGTCCCGTAAGGTGAGGATGAACCGAATTACGATACACGGCAAATTTACTATGGAGTTGTAGCATGTGACACCATAACTTCATGTTTTGATAGGCCCAGATAACTTACATGTATTTATTCCACGATTCATAACATTACTTTAGTTAACGAAATTTTGGATGAGGCCAGTCACAACCTAGGAGGAAAAGTAACAAAAGAGATTTTTTACAGAAAAGCTTGGACACAAATTTTTCTCCATTACCGGGTCCTAACCATAATATTATTTGTTATAATACGTATGGTTGAGATTTATAACATTCATCTGATTGGGGATAATTTTGGACTAAGGTCTGTCAATGAGAATTTAAGTTTAGTTAAGCAGGCTAACATGCCGTTTTAGTCTTTACTCCCTGTTAATTGATAAAAGGGACATCGTAATATCCAATACCATCCAAGATGTCGCACTGCTTCTCTCTTATTCCCATCTTGCATTCCACAGGTTCCTTTGTGGAGAAAACCATGGTCTGGTGGTGACGGGGATCAATTGGCGTCCAATGCACCAGATTCTCAGGTTGTACATTATCCGAGATCCCATATGGATCCCCGTGGTGGATGAAATTATGGAGGAAAGTTGAGTATATTTCAACTAATCCTTTTTCATCTTTTGTGAACTCCAGATTCATTGCAGAAGCACTCTGGAAAAAGAAGGGGAGATCTTCCCCATGGCACGCATACTGTTCGCAACTTTGAAACAGGGGGATACACTCAGCGAACGATAAAGCATGATCAAAATAGTAATGATACACATGAGGTGAATTCATATTTAGTGCCATGAATCGTGCTGGGCAAGTGAACATGTAATCAGTCAAGACGCGTAAGAGAATCTCTCTATCTTCATCTTTATACCACTTCTTGTACTTATCAAATACAGTTACAAAATCCTCAGGTATAATCAGGTTATCAAGCTTTACAGATGGAAGATTAAATATTCTGGCTTCACCACTCAAAGATCCTATCATGACAGGTTTTTCGACACTTTTAATTTGCGTGATTGGTTGGATTGTAACCTTTGGGCCCCAAGGTTGAGCCATGTGAGTTGCCTTTGAACTGAAATAAAACATCAAGTCAATTAACAGTGCCAGCACATCAGGAAATTTTCCGTGGTACTTTCTAAATGAACAGTTATCAGAAGCTTTCAATATTTCTTCCGCAGATTTGTCATTAAGGCATGGTAAATACGGCTCCTCACACCCGAGTTCTTGAAAAAACAATTTAGACAATAACGAAGCCTCCTCCTCTGATTTGAGAGATATAGAAAGGGGTCCACTCATCAAGATTGCCTGTTGAAATAAATCGTTTTTGTGTTCAGACGTAAGATGAACCGCCACGGATTGTGCACCTGCGCTTTCACCAGAAATCGTTATCTACAACAAAGATAAGAAGAGAAGCACAACATCCAAGAAAATAACGTTTAATTTTAGAAGCGTTTCTAAACTACTGATCGTTAATACGGTTGACCTACCTTACTTCAGACCTATAAAGTAAAATTTCGTAAATGAATTCCATTTAAAAAGGTAAATATATTGCATAGGCGCAGGAAGCTGTTTGAGACTAGGGTGAGTGCTGAAAGTTGTTTCGGAGGGGTTTCCCCCTCCCATCTGGAAAAAGTTTTTTGATATTTGAGGGTCCATAGATCTATGCAATTTGGTGCAACATATGAAGCAAATTTTACAGAAAATTGCTACCAATTTTTTTTTACTTTTTATAGACGAAACAAATAAGGGGCTTTTGTTCTTGGATTGGGGGGGGGAGAGTATTTCCGCCACCACATTTTCAACTGAGGGTTTACCCCCAGGCCCTGCTTCTAACGTCTATGGTATATTGTGATCAACAAAAAATGTTATATTGAGACCCTTTTTCGCACTCTTTACGAAATATTCACCATCTTCTAAAAAACGGGGCACAACACATGAAAAGAAGAATGCTGTGAGTATAATAAAGAAGACAAAAGGAAAAATATTTCCCCTGAAGTTGTAGGTCTTCAAAAACAGTAGGAATTCTCTTCTCTGGGATCATGTTGTGGGGAGATCTGAAAAACGACATCTTCAAAATTTCCGTTTTTTTCCCAAGCTCTTTCCTGGAAAACTGCAATTTTCAGATAATTTTTCCAATTTGTACGAAAATATTGAATGACGACTTCAAAGCAGTCCCCCAATTCGAATAAGTGTACCCCGTCATCCTAATACAGAAAAGGCCGGCTGCTATCAATCATATGACAACCTTTTTGCTGCTTATTTGTTTAATTTATGCAGAATAACTCCTTGCTTAATTTCAATATCCAATGTTTTTAAACTGAGACATAATGAAAGATTCTTGTAAGCGAAATGCAAGCAGATCTGTAAGATTTAGTAAGTTTTTTAAATTAAACTTGGGGCGACTGCTTACTCCCTTTCATCAGTGTAAGCTGTGTTACACCAAGGATGGTGGTGTCATGCAGCCAACCACACAATTCTTACTCTAAATATTTTACGTGGGTTGCAGATTTCTCTTTTGAATATAATAACTCTCGAGAAATGGAACTTGTTCACTACATTGAACTTTTAATTACCTTGCTACGGTCACCACCAAGACTTCCGATGTTTTCACTGATAAACGTTAAGGCTGCATGCTGGTCCTCAATTCCAAAGTTGCCGAGTTTTGTTCCTGTCATTTTATCTTTATAGTACAAAAACCCAAAGGCTCCTAAAATGAAATAACAAAAGACAATTATCCTTGCTTTAGAGACAAATTATGAAAACAATGGTCGTGTCTTTATTGCATGCAGGTTAGTCTGGTTAGACTTACTGACGAGAAATAGCAAACTAGAAAGGCGTACGGTATATTGTTTGTCTGGGAGCCGCTCTAACTTTTGGAAGAGTAAACCTGTTTGCCCAAGGAAGTTGTAGAAATAAGTGTTTCCCGATCTCTGGAGGGGAAGAGGGCTGCAACTCCCAGCCCTTCGATCGTAGGCACGGTGCAGCTTCATTTAAAGTGAAATCGGAGAACGCAACATATGCTCCGATATCAATTAAATTTCAGCTGAATGTATTTTAATTCAACTAACTTTCTAACGACGTTAAACCTGTCAAATACAATCCAGTAAGGCTACCTGCCTAGAGACTTCTTGTAAGTGAGTGTTGCCTATTACTAGGTGACCGACTAACTGCAGATGTCTAGTGAACACATAATAAGTTATGCATTTTATCAACACCGATCTGTACCAATTAGTGTTTGGTTCCTGATTCCCGCAAGAATACGTTTTTAGAATGACGAGTGAAAGCCTTGGAATTGTGAGGAAGGTTGCCCTCTTGAAGGAAAGCTGGAAAATTGTGATACTACCCTTGCGAAATCTTTTTAATTCTTACTCATTTGGTATCTTTATCCAGAGGTTTCTAAAATGAGAAAAGTTCCAAGAACCGAATTTGCGTGCATATACTTATTTTCGTAATTCATGTGACATGAACGATTTAAAACTTACCTAGTCGATAATTGGCGCAAACAACAATGGCGTTGATATCAGGTGCTAAAATGGTGGCGTCATATATCTCGTAAGAGCATCCGCCGGTCATAAAGTTACCACCAGGAAAGAAGACCAGAATAGGCAAAGGATCTTCCGTTGCTGGTTTCGATGGCTTGTAAATGTTTAGATACAGGCAATCTTCATCACCCTGGAAGCAACATTACGTTTACAAATTTTTACTTAGTGCTGCTACATTAAGAAACACTTTCAACAAGCAAAGCCAGCAACCCACCATCTAATCATTAATGTACGTACATTTAATTCTTAAGTAGGGTAAAATTTTTAGGAAAGAAGCCTTGCGATGGTCGATATTTTCCGTTTTTCTTTCCTTCCCTTAATTTTGATTCCGGAAATTCTATATCCATAACTTGCTTCCTTGAGATCTTTTATTAGGTGCTAAATCCGCATTTTATTCATATTTTTGTGGAAATTTTTTCAAGAAATACAAGTCTTTAAAATTTTCACATAAAGTGAAGACACCTGAAAGGGAAATCCTCGTCATCCCAGACAGTTCCATTTCTCCCATCTTAGCAAGTTGTAGCTCCTCCCATAACTGTGTAAAGCTCCTTGTGCAGACACAAACCTATATTTTATTGCTTAAGGCCATGTCCTAGTGAGTATAGAAGGCTATAATGTGTAATCCAAACACTCTGCATTCTGTGTGGCGGAATGTGAGCTACTTTGTATCTTTTGAATTTTCAAACTTTCATGTCAATTAAAGAGCAGTCACCAACTGAGAATTTTGATACCCCACACTAAAAATAAACTTTTGGGTGACGAGTGCTTGTCTTTATACTTTTTTAACTTGTTCACTCATTTTAGTTTACAAGAAGTTTTAACCAGGAAGTTGCCTGCCGACTGACAATATTCTCATTAAACTAACAACGAAATGTTACGTACTAATCGAATTTGTTGTAAACTTCCTTCTGTCAACGTTTGCAAGCCCAATAAAATTGTACTGTTTACAGCAAAGCTAAATGTCAAGTTTCAGTAATTAGGTACTTAACTTAATAATTGACGAAATATTTTGCGATTCCGATATAGATTGTGGTTCATAAAAGCTGGTATCATAAAAGTTGACAAATTCATTACAGTTAACATTTATTGAACTAGCCTGGTATTATCCTTCCTACAGACCCTATAAACTTTATTCTCATTTGTGAGGTCATATGTGGCAATCATTAATAAAACAAAAAGACAAACGACTACAGTAATTTCTAACTTATCGGAGTCTCTCTGATTTTGAAGTGAGCATATATCAAAAACGTTTTTCATTTAATTGTACCCACTAACATCAATTCCTTTTAAAGATTGCTTAGGTATACATTACCTGTCAAAAAAGAGGTTCACGGTGGACGACATTTTTCTTACGCAAAAATTATCACCAGTGAGGACTACGGCATTTTTGTTTATAAAAAACAAAAATGTGGCATGTCTCACTTGAAAAAATGCGAAGTAACTTTTGCGCTATTCTTTTTTCTTACTCTTTCCATCAAGTTCACATTAAACGAAGAAAATGGAATTTAGATAGTAATCTGGAAGTCTTTTCAAAGTGTAAATTATATAGCAACTGCAGAAGAGGATGAGGCAACTGAACTTAAGGAACAAATTGTTCAAAAATATTCTAGAAGAGTAAGGAGACCTGGCCTAATTCTCCACCCTATTTACCTTCCCTGTCGTAAGGTATTCATACATATCTGTTTTCTTCCTTGCCTATTCTGATTTTCAACCTTCTACCTGTCTACATTGACACTATTTACCATCGTACGTACTGAACATCTTTAGGAAATTTTGCATTGTTCTATACATTATTTACAAAATTTAATGGTCCATATTTACAGAGAATCACCATCCCCATGTTGAAAAAGTGTCCAGAATATGTAAATTTAGTATCGCATTTATAAACTGTTCAACAATAATTTCAATAAATAGGTTTGATGATATTTATTGACAAAATCATTAATTACACCATTTCTCATGACTCGTATAAATGTAATCGACCCAAGAGAGGTCCAACTTTTATATGTAGAAATCATGGGCGTCTGGTAGGGAGCAAGGGGGCAGTTCCTCTCCCCAATCAAAAACTTGAAAAGAACTTGAAGGAAAAATAAAATCAACGTTTTTTATGATATCCCTAGAAAATTTCCAGAAAATGAGATTCCAAAACAGAAAATGATTAGATGAAACTCAGAGGCCTGGAAAGTGCGATTTCCAGCGATCTGGGAGGCATTTATTTTGGCCAAAATTTTCTTGGCGCTACGCGTAGATGGTTAGCCTACAGGTTTCGCCCCACCCGTAGCAAATTCATGGCTACACCCCTGTATGAGGCGCCAACATTTAGCAATTAAGCTCTTTTCGGGGCGTAAAATATTTGCCCTGATTTGATCAATTAGAAGTTTTGCCACTCCATGAATTTTTTCAGCAGACGCCCATGGTAGGAAACCGTTCCTAGTTCAGTGTAACTCATTACAATTCTTCTGTTCACATAAATTGAACAGTTTTATTTGTGCTTCTCAAAATGTAATCAAATTTGAACTTGCAATAAAACTCAGCAATATATGTTGAAGTGTTTTGCATTTTCTTACTAAAGATGTAACACCTAAGATGTAATATGATAAAAGCAAAAAAGTGAAATTTTTGATTACGGTACTCAAAGAAGATGTCATCTTTGAAGAAAAAAAAACTGGCCACTAAGAAACTCTAACTCAATATCTAGTACAACTTTGGATGGGAAAATACACTCTCAAAAGAAATCGTCAAGAGTTTCCGCTTCATTCCAAGGAATTAACACACTTTTGATTCCGCCTTACCCATATGTGAAAGCAATTTATTTGTAGGGAGGACTCTACGCAAAGATCTAAATTGAAAATGCGACAATTTTATCTCCTGCACTGAGACCCAAGGCATATTCCAGATGTTTGTACAGTTGTAAAGGATAAAGTTAATCAATTTGTCATTCCACTTCTTAGGCGCTGCAGTAACTTCTCTTTCTTTATAAGTACTACAAACACATTGGTAATGATAAGAGGCACGAAGGGTCTTTGAACCCAAGTGCTATTACAGTTTGGAGTTCAGTTGGGCCTTAGACAAATTCTCTACCGTTACTTGGAATACTATAAAAGAGGTACTTATACAACGTGAACGGAAAAGGATTCATGTGTTGTTTTTTTTTGATAGTACGATATTTCATTAATAAATATCCTACTAGCACCTGTAGAATTAGTCGATGGAAACAATGTAAGCAAGTAAACTTTGTAAACATTTTTTTTTTCAATTTTGTAAATTGATTTAATTAAATTGTTCACATTTTAAGGCAAGGAATTTCTTACCTCTGGGCCTTCATTGTATCTCTGCATACAGTTGGATTTGTACGTTTTCGTTTGAATTTGCACTTCCTTGGACCTCTCCAGCGGTTCCGGATCTTTAAATCTCAACTCACCTACTGGAGGCTTAGCAAAAGGCACTCCCAAGAAAACGTTGCTCTTCTCAACTTTCTTACCTACCATTTTTCCGAATTCTGTCTCAAATATTGGCTCCAAAGCTACTGCATCAAAAGATTTAGCAGAAGCATTTGAAACTTGACCGGGTCCTCCTGACGGAGGACCCGGTCAATCCACCCTTTAGTACTCACCGGGTCAAAGATCAGATGATAATCTGTTTTGCTAACAAAGGATTTGGCCTGTCTGCTATAGTTCTTCTATAGTTCTCTTGTGTGTCATCTTTTGATCGATACAAAAATC
>WURT03008130.1:0-16574 GCA_009936505.3 Holothuria glaberrima
GCTATTTCAGCCGGCATTGCCGTATATAGCTCAACAGGCAAAGTAACTACAATATCTCATCCTCCTCACGGAGCGATAAGATAATTATAGGAAACACGAGTTCTTGTTGGGGAAACTTATTTCCTATTTTGAGATAGGATTTCACAAGCAGTGTCCTCATGTACTTTTAAAAATAACACAGACGGCCCTCCCCATAAACTCCTCATGCTGCCAAAATTCAATAGCAGATTTTAGCCAACTTTACCCTAGAAAAAACCCTTTTCCCGGGTAGAGGTTATCTCTACACTTGCAACAGTTAATCCCTTTTGTAAATAAGCTAGCTCTAGTAATGACAACTGTTATTAATGCAATGCGTATGTTTCTTAATGGCACGTTAAGATTTTGAAAAAAAAAAAAAAAAAAAAAACGTGTTCACGAGGCTGCATTTACCATAAGAAGCAATTGAGCATTTGGAGTTAAGAAGGTTATTGTAGACAAACATGGAACACTTCTAATTTTGCAATACGGTAAACAATACGTACATTTCATTAGACACTGGCTAAGGTGATAGAAAGTGAAAGTATAGTTGAATTGTTCAAAAAATGCTAGTGGAAGATGCCAGTCTTGCCTGAATTTTTATCATAGGTCTAGTTATTTTGTAGTTACTGTTACAGGTTATTGCAACTGTGCTAACATATGCATATTCCAGACTTGCCAACTCACGGTTTCACCGAGGTTCACGGTGAAAATGCCAGATCACACGGTGAAATCACTTTGAGGCAATGCCAGATAAGTTTCCTTATTTAGACCAGTGCTTTTCATCGCTGTTTAAGTTTTTATTGAATCACAGATGCATTGTTTCCAGAAAAGTGACCATTTTTTTAAACAGTCAAAATTGTAAATGGCATCTTAACTTTATTAGAACGGTGCAAAAAAATCTTAAATTTTCCTAGTTTAGAAAGCACTTTACATGATAACATCTGAGACCAAATTGGAACCAAATTCAATCTAAATTGTTGAGTTGGTTAGCCACACGACGTGAAGCCCTAGCCATAGGCTTCTCCCACGTTTGAGGTAGCGAAACGTCGTAAACAACTGCCCTTCAAGGCACTGAATTATTATAGTACTTGTTTAAAATCTCCAGGTTTGAGATGTGATATCCAGGTTTCCATGCGAGAACCTCAAGGGCTGCCATTTTTTAGGCTAGCAAGTCCGATATTCATCACCTTACCAAATGGCTGGTAAGTATGTACATAGATATCGGGACTGCATATATACATCTTAAACTAGCTGAAAAGAAATTGCAGCAAGGGGTGGTCAAGTATATAGCTCACAATGATATTCCCTTAGTTGATTGATTTTTTCTTTTTCTTTTTTCTCGAGTGCCTCATTAGCAATTCCTTTTTTCCCCACCACAATAAGAACTGGCTATGTAATACCATTAGGATGTACAATTAACTTCAGGTGAAGATAATGAAGACTTAAAAATTTCGTGACACTTCTTTACATTGAGAATTGAGAATTTAATCGTTAAAACCTCTTGCTTCAATACCATTGAGTCAGGACACGAGTTAAAAGAACATGACAAAAAACATGAGTTTTAAAAGGGAACAATTGGTGATTGGTGTCCTCAAGCATTGGGGCAATGATATGGAAGTTTAGTAAGGGTGTAAGTTGCAACAGTTCTTCCGTCCACTTCCAAAAGACGAAAAATGGTGGAAGTCTCGCTTTGAGTTTTGGGAAAGAATGCGAAATGTTTGTATTAAGCCCTTAGCCGCAAGAAGAATGGTAGCAGAGAACCCCGGAAAAACTTTCATTCCTATAGATAAATAATAACACCATTGAGGTATTTTAATGAATCTTGCCCCCTTCGGAAATTTTTTGTCCCCCTTCAGTTACTTTTCTGGCTAAGGGGCTGGATGGGATTATCCAAGACCCTGAAGCAGCGTTACGAGCATGTGGTGTAGGGTTTTTCCATAATAGGGCCCCTGATACATGGGGACAGGAGGAGAATCATCGGAAGCCCGCGAGGATTTAGAACAAATTATCTACAAAGAGCACCGGATGTGCAGTAAACAAACCTCGAAAATCACAACTTAGTCCTTTCCTTCTTACTCAGACCAACTATGCCATGACGATACTGATGCAGCCGCTGGACTGGGGTGGGAAGGATCCACATTGAATTTGTGTGTCTTAATCAGTTCATGTACATGATATTTGTGTGACTTAAATCAATTAATAGGTGCATGTAGGAGTTTAGTCAGAGGGGGTAGGGGAAAAGATCTCCATCCCGAAAAAAATCGAAGAAAAATCGAGACTGTCCAAAAACGAAAAAAGGGGCATAAGGAAAAAAAGACAGGACGAGAATAGGGACAGAAAAAAGGAACGAGGAAAGACAGAAAAGAAAAGTACATAAAGTCAAGAAAAGAAACACAAAACAAAAGAAACAAAAAGAAAAGATAAGATAAGAATTTTACCGAGGAATAGATATTACTGATGAATAGAAGAAAAGAGGGAGAAAAGGAAATGGGATTGATAGAGGGGGATATCGATGGGACGAGTGATGTGATTTCAGTAGGGCTGGGAACAATGGAAATGATGCAACGGAAGGGTGATGGAACTTGAAATAAAGAGGAGCAGGGAAGTCTGAAAGACAGAGACGAAAGATTGAGTCAGACTGACTTGTATGGAGAAAAGCAACTGAAGGTGAGGGATAAAAAGTATATAGAACATACTAAAGGCATTTTCCAGTAGCATTTCACAAAGGTCTCATGTGAAAGAAAAAAATTTTCCAATTCATGCCCTCCAAACCCCGTAGCAATACTCTTTTTCTAACTCGAGATATCTCATATTAAAGAGTGCTTATTTTTGTCAAAAATTCCTCCAGTTCTCATCAAGGTCACAGACTGTTATGTAAAGTGGGCACATTGCCTCAGATTCCTTTTGTTTTTCTTTATAATTAGATGTCCTGTTTGTCCTTGAAATTTGATACTGTTGGAACACTTGAATATGTTTCCATGTAGATTAAGCACAAATCTACACCATATGTAGGGCATAACCGACCATGTTGCTAAATATTCCCTATAGCTGCATTAATATTATAAAGAAATTCAATTCTATGTCAAATTAATGTGCCGCGATGACATCACAGATTTCCCATAATGCACTTCATTTTGAGAAAAAATTACATTTCTTTGAAAATTTGTATCTTCCAAACCCTGCAAGCTATTGAGATATGGTTTTCACTTCTTAAAAGAGAAAAATTTTCTGCATTTTTTAACTTACTGAATTTTGTTTCCGGAAAATGCCTTTAATAATTCAGAAGTCGGGAAGAAAGGACCAGGGACAAAGGATCGTAGCAGATGGAGTTTCGGGAAAGAGAGAAAACACTAACGGGAGGAAGAAACAAATTATGAAGGAAGGTGAAGAACGTAGGAGCAGGAACTGTATGCTGAAGTTTTTATCACTACTTCTTCGGAATAATATTATATTTCAGTCCCGGTAAACATAAGTCTGCAGTTTAACACAGCGTGGCAAAAGGCACTTGCGTGGCAACCATGAGGGTTTGGGATTCTCACTTAACGCAAGTTCAGTGCCTTCGACACTCGCAGTGAGAAAGTTAACGGCCATACCTTGTGAGGATGTAAAAGTCGTTTGTCCCGACCCCCTGACACCTCTTTATGTGAAATTCTATTATGTAACCCTTGATCTTCCTTCAAAATGATACCTTATTTAATATAATCGAAACAGCATTAAAAGTTCTAAATTTTTTACCGTCTAGGTGAGAATATGCACAGAGCCTTCATAACTGTTCGTCTGTGTTCTCGGTCGGAATTAGCCTAAAGCGACTTGAGAAGCTCCTGTTGTGACCCTGGTGTGTTTTGGGGTCATCTTCAAACTTCATGCAAGTTTTTCATTTATATTTTCTCTCAGAGCCCCCGATGTCGCCCTGGACCCCTCTAATGACAGTGCCACGGAGAGATGGGGAATATGCTCCCGTTTTATTTCACAGGGCAGCAAAAAGTTACATTGGTTTAGGCAGTGGCGGATCAAGGAATTCCTGAAGAGGATGGTGGGCGTGTAAGTGAAAGAGGTGTACCCTCCCCCTTTGAAAATTTTGATCAATTACTGGCACGGAGACACACTATCAATAATACCCTCAGGGTTGAAAGTATAATCCAATTGCAACTCTTATTTTATGATTTAACTTCATATAAAGGAAGAAATTAAAACACTTCATCAAGAAGACGGGGGGGGGGGGTCGACTGGTCATGCTTGTCACCTCTTACACCCGTCTCTGTTATTGTTAGGAAAAGTATGTCTTCTGAATATGAGGATACCAAATAGCCTACTGCAAAAGCAGGTGTGGCAAACATTACATCTTCAAAGTTTTCAGTATGCACTTCTCTAAATTGCTGCGAATGCACGTAGTATTTCAGGATCTTGGTTCTCAGGCTGGTGAAATTAGTTTTGAACTTACCAGTAGCACGGCGGCGTATAGGACAAGTGCCCCTCAAACGATTTCTTAAAATTCCCGAACATCTAATTTAAAATGAGCCAAAAAGCGTTTAAGCTATAGATTTTTTTAAAGGTGGGTGAGATATGTTTTTGACTTTAAAGTGGATCTATTTCAATCAATATCTATCACAAGTCGTTCTGAAATTCATTTAAGTTTTTTTTATAATTCCTTCTCAAACTATCAAAATTTTCGCTCGCTTCCAGCAAGACACCATCCCTGTTCTTCAATTATCAATACTGTCTCAAACGTATTCGCACTATTCATCGGTGATGGTTTTAGGTCAAGTTGATTGATTGCTCGTATCCGTAATGATTAAAGCGGAGTACAGCATTGCAAGAATGAGAACCAGGGGCATTCAAGAGAAGACATATTTCATGAACACTGAAAGCTTTTATGAAATACCAGGCAAAAGACTTGCCGCCTAATTGCATGGCAGATAAAAATTTCCAGGGAATTGATAGTGTCCTTGTGCACAGTCTGCATGGGATTTTTGTCATGGAAATGATTTTAATGCAAAATTTCGGCGCGTTTCTTACGCGTTTGTCACAGTCCACAACTCATGGCCATTATTAGGGTAATATAGAATATTCGGACCACTATGCTCTTACGAAACCAGTGTGCGTTGATCTTTCACTGTGTGCGGGTACACTAAAGAAAACGCAAACAAGTTCCGTGTTTCGTGTTTTCTGACGTCCGTGTGCGTTCCGCTTAAGTAATCATTCTCTGTCTGAAATTTTCAGGAAACATTTTTAAACATCTCTACCATTAAACTTTGATAAAAGCAAAGGTAATGATACACTCACTAAATTGATTGCTATCGTATCCTTATTATGGAGACCGCTTACTCCAGCGTTGTTGACGATCACATCCAAGTGTTTGTGGATATCATACGCTTGCTGAAAAGCACCTAAGAAGAGAACACAGACGGCAATTTCGTATTAACAATATCGTAATAAAGACAGCCAACCTGTCCTATAGTTAATTAGTTAGATGAGGTTTTACGGCTCAGCTTGTAACCAATTTGTTTAAGTTGGGCTGGCCACGGCCTTTTTTCCAGTTGTGGTTCACAGTCTTATTTTCCCTACTCCATTGCTTACACTGAGTACCAAGCACAATGCTGTTCTATAGGCTTGTTTTCTATCTTGAGATGCTCCAGCCTGAAGACCATAAACTACAACTTCTTTCAGTTACTATAGAGAAGGCAATAGGAAAATTCAATACCGTAAGAATGTTTTTAATGAGGAGAATAAATTTTCGGTGCTGTAAACCATGAGCGGAGATTCCCATGTGAACAGGGGTGACATGTCCCTTCAATGTTTGAGAAATCGCCCATTGACTTTGATTTTTTATACAGTAACATACTTGAAAATGGGGTCATGTCCCCCTCAAAATTGGGAACAAATCACCGTCCTTGCTAGAAAGCGGTTTGTAGTTTAAATCATTTTTTGAAGTAGGAAATTGACATTCAGGGGATGATAGAAATACCACCTCTGGATTTTTTAAAATTAGTTCTTCATTCTTCATTCCAGGATCATATGTTGGGGTTGGTTGTTACATGTATTCCTCAGCTACACCTTAACATACAAAGAATATGGACGTAGGAGATAACTTCCGAGGTGAGGGGCTGGACCTTTTTCTTCGAGGAAAGCATTTATTAACCCATAAACTTTGCACAATTTTTCCAAACATTTGTCCGTGAAATACCCTACGAATTCCGAGATCAACAACTCTCAAACAACCGCCGTTGACGTATTATGGAGGATACTGGGTCATTCCCCCTCACTGATGCCATTTTTTTTTTAATTTAATTACCTTAACTACGAAAACTAAGAAAAAAGAATTTAGCACAAATTTACTTCAAAGGTAGCATATGAAGCACCAGATGGCATGAAAGGACATCCCCTCACCATTATGAGACACCTCCCCTAGGCCTGCCATCACAGAACATGTTACATGACCACCTTCCCCCTCCAGTGAGAAAGATTAATATGGCTACACCACTGCTCGTTAGCCTATGAATGCGTTCCTAAAAATCGTGTCTATTTTGAAGACTGTAATTGCTTAAAAATAAGTAAAGTGGTCAGAGAGAAAAGTGCTCATTGTAAGAAGTATCTTCCCTTACGTTTAACTTCATCGTCTTTTGCCACGTCACACAGAAATAATTGAACTCGTTCCTTTCCAAACTTTTTAGCAAAGTTCTTCGTCGTTTCCTCTCCTTTCGTCTTATTGACATCGAGAACAGCAACAAACTTTCATAAATGTAGAAGAATCGACATAGATTGTTATATTAACATTAAAATAAACATTTCAAGAAGGAGAAGCTAACACAGGAATCACCTGATGTTCAGCACAGGTTTTGTAAGTGCTTGGAAATGAACACGATGGAAGCGAAAATCCGAACAAAACTCAGAACACACCACGAACCATTTACTTATCACATAGTAATAACGAAAAACTTTTTACGATATTTACATATGGTACAAATGTTACAATACTTACAATATCTGCATATTTACAATAGTAATACAATATTTGCATATTTGCACAATATAACTGACTTACAGATGTACAATCACTCTAATTGCCCCGTGGAGACCATTGGGCCTCATCGCCGTCCTAATGCCGCCCTAGACATGTGAGCGAATCAGTCTCTACAATCGCCCACTCGGCTGCACTTTCACTAACGCTAGGAAAACGTCCGACTGTCTCACGACCCCTCTGAACGATACGTCACACCCGTTCCTCCACAGATCCAGCTAAATGGAAGCTGACACGAAAGTGAGAATGCTTCCACCATATGCGGAACAGGTCGGGGCGAAAGGCCGTATGAAACATTGTCCTGGCTGACCGCTCACGTTTTAACACCAATAGGACAGCAGCCAGGACTTGAAACCAGCAGACAGGTGCACTACAAACACTTGAGATTCGTTACAATGGCGTTGTAGGCGATCCGCCTCAGTAGATTTCCCCTACGGTTATCAAGTAATCTGTCTTGGACTGCACGCCACACCTCGGTCCGTGACTCACAGCCAGTGGATTCCAGCTAGCTGGCCAGTCTTGCCATCGGCTCGCACAAGTCCCTCGAACTGGACTGTGCTACGTCACCCATTCTTTACACAACTCGGAGTGTTTCTCATATGTCAGTCATCCTCCAGCTATGGGTTGTGCGATTACTAAACATACAAAAAGAATCACCCAAAACGCAATTTTTCCCCAATAGCTACAAAGTTCGCAAACGGCAGTTCATCGTCGACAGCAGAAGAGCACACCGGTCCAATAGAAAACGTAGAGCTTCGACGGAAGGTGCACGAAGCTCGACCTTAGGTTCCTGATATACCGCCCTCCTTTTAACTAGCTCTGGTTCCCCTGACAACAAACAGTAAGTACTTCCCTTTCTATTTGCACGAGGACACAATCTGGAACGCCTAGAGCAGTGCCGGGGTACCAAACGAGTTGGTATACTGAGCGTATTAGTTACCGTTACCTTTCCAGCAAAGTCGTGATGCTAGAGCTTAAGTCCTTCAACTGAGTCTCCACAAAGTCCTCTTTCTCATTCCAAGTAACGGACACGAGGGCAAAAAACCCTAACCAAATGCATGTCATTGATTTTAATTGCATCATCCAGGGCCTTTTTTTAACATACATGGCCCCCAGTCCCATATACAGCCCCCATTCAGCTCATTTGGCCCCCCAGTATGGTCCCTTTTTGCGGGAAATTTTGATTTCAAACGTGTAAACATTGCCCAATTTTATGCTGACAGGATAGGGGAATGTACTAAACTACTTCACTCGGTGAAGAAAATAAGGATAGTTAGATAAATTAACATGTAAGCCCTGTGGAGTGCAATTTCTAGCAATCTGGACAGCACTAGTATACACATTGGAGGCCAATGGGCCATGCCACCGTCACTGATGCCAACTTTTTTGTTCCTAAAAATACGTAAACTTTTTAATACAAGTTTTGCTTCAAAGGGTAGCATATACGGCACCAGATTGCATGCAAGGACACCTAATTTGAGAGGGAAACTTGAGACACATAGCCTTTACAGTTCTAACTGTTGTCTTAGTTCCCTGTTAGAATGTAACGTAGAAGAAAATTCATAGACTTACCAAATCTGGTCTAAATTTACTTATTCCAGCTCTATGTTAGACGGTTTCTGTGCTATGAATTAGGTTAGTATGTAAAGTATGAGCCGTACGTTCGAATAAACTCGAACTCTCATTTTAGTATTTGTGTTGTTTGCAGTAACGACTCACCATAAAAAAAAATTAACAGTGATTTTTCTCAGATTTGCAAATAAGATATATCAGCCAATATACAATCAAATTGAAGATATGAGAAAAGTTAAGAGACCGTGACAATTTTATTACCCTATAAAACAGGTATCATAAATAATCGATTGCTACGAAATGCAGTCACACAACTCAGACGAAAGGCTACATTCAAATGAACTCTGTTCTGCATATCATTTTTTTGCTTGCCTGGATTGGAGTGTTAAGTTGATTCAGCATATACAATAGTAACACTGATCTTTATAATCGGTCTTAAAGTGTACCTAAAGTCTAGAATTTCAAAAATATATGTTACAAAGCTTGGAAAATGCATCCAACTGGTCCAATTCCCATCTTTACAGGACATTCCTGAGCTGAGATATGAAATGTTGAAGCTTATTTACTCAGTTTAAAATGGCAGATTGCACGAAAATTTGCGTATTCATTCTTGTACTACTCAAATTACCCTCTTTCTTTTTCATTTTTTTCGAAAGCCATTGCGCAATGTGCAAAAATGAGATCACTGTTTCGCTGTTATGAGGTGACTTGACAATAAGCCCTCCCCAAACAACATGCTATGCAAGGTCACTGTAAATGTTTCAAGGTCATATAAACATCTTAATTTCAAAAGGAAACAAAAGCATGTAATGTGAGTTGTACAAGAAGGACATCACAACTTATTGCGTAATCGATTATTTCAAATTAAGTGAAAAAAATTCAACTTGTTCTATCTCAGCAACGCAGTAAGCTATGAAATGGGAGTTGGATGAATGAAATAAATTTTCAACCTCCAAATAGGGCCTTTATATTCTTAATGTTCTAGACTTTAGGTCCACTTTAACGGACACAATTTATATCACTCGCGTAGCAGGTGAGTGTAAGATGAGCGCTGCAACTAGTTCTGTCTCGTCATTGCTCATAAATAAAATTGCTAGGCGACAAGTGGGTAAAGGTTGAAAATATTGCAACCCAGTTTTATCGCGTAGTATTGCACCTCGTGTGAGAGGGTCTAAGTAAAAACACTGTTTACAACTTTTTTGTCGTATCGTACCACCTCCCAGGTGTCAAGAGGGCCTCCATATTATAGCCTTCTACTGTTTGGCTTACCTCGTTATTTTGACTTTTTAAATTATTGTCTTGAACCAAATTTCCAGGGCTTTTACTTCTCCTCTTTAAAAATTTGCTTCAAAAAAGCAAAATTCCTTCTTTTGAAGTCAAATAGTTAGAAGAAAAATCACTGAAAAGGGATGAAAAGTCCATAACATTACTTAAAATGTCAAATGTCTCAAATAAAAGTTGTGGTGATGAGTATAATTTCTTTGGACTCATAAGTAGAAGACCGGATGCCATGCATCGCGCACCCTAATAAAATATCCTGAAAAGAATCACACACAGATTAATAGAGAAGCGACAGCCAGCCATAGTGCATTTTATTTTTACCTATGCTCAAAAGGGGTACTGCTCTATCTTCAGACGTCTCTAGTTTCTGACACCTTGGGCCACATTCGGCCCGCGAGGTGTTCCGATCGGGGCGGCCATGTAAATAAACTGAGTTGGACAAAATTGTTTAGAGGCAGTTAATTAATGTAGGTTAAAGCATTACCTGTGCTATGTAAGTTGAAGACGTAACCAAGATGTCTTTAAACCAAATTTTTCGTACCGATTCGCGCGAACCTCGTTTTTGTTGTTAGTCACACCTCTTCCACTTCTTTAGTGGCATCGCCAAGCTAGGGCACGTGCCCCCTAAGATTAGCTGTGCTCTCAGTAGCGTCGCCAGACTTTTCGAAGTGGAGGCAATAGGGGGACAAGCAGTCCGCCGGAGAGGAACACTAAAATGAAGAGCTGGGCGTCACATGGCATCTTAGAGACGCGCAGCGCTCCCTTGTAGGCGCTAGGCCCCCGGGCTCACTGTAGGGCCGCTGCCCAGTTAGGAAACCCTTATGGGCCCATTATGGGACCCATTTAATTTTGTACCCAAGATTCAGAAGGGGCACATATGGGCCAGCCCACATGCATGTGGGATATTCCTACTTTACCCATATTTTACCCACATATCAGCTGCCCACATAGGCCCCAGAACTATCCCGTAAGGTCATATGGATCATATGGGCCTCTTATGATCTTGGGTGAAAAATCATATGAACCCCATATGCTGTCCTATATGGGGCCCGTAAGGATCCCATATGGAAATTTTACTTGGATGGCGGGGTCCAGGGACAACACTCCCTTGGGAATCCAGGGATGTGGCCCATGTGGAGGCTCTGGCGTATTTATAACAATGTGACCATTAGAATGAAGCATTTACCATCTCCATGTCATTGCAGCGTACTTAAACAGGCCACAAAAAGAGAAATCACAATTTGACCATTGTTAGCCTTACTCGAAGTAAGTATTTAATGATGGGGAGGGGAGTGAATGGGGACAGCGGATCGATCATGTTTATTTTTGCACTGAGCTTAAAAAATAAATCCACTCAACATGCTGCCCAATTGGAGTTAATGTTAAGACAACTACCTTTCAGGTATACCACTGAGGGAAAGCCTTCAAACTGGAGTAACATTGGAGGTACATCTGATGGCTAGAGATCCGGGGCTAGCGGTGAAAATGTGGAAAAGAAGCCCGCTTGAATGTAGTTCGGTGGGCTTTGGGTGCCTTAAAATTATAATTATGAACAATATTTGTTCTTGCATTTTCATAAGCAATAAATGTCCCTTACACAACTGCAAGCAACCCCCCACCCCCGTCCTTCGCTGAAAAGTCCTAAAGAGAGACCAGGAAACTATTTTGCCAAACCATGACTTAAAAGTTAGTGAAAGAAAAGACATATGAACACAAAAATTTTACTTGATGAGACTCTTCAAAGCAAAGCTCATTTGGCTTATATCAACCCTTAAGACTAAAATACTAACGAGGTGCGAATTCTTGGAACCATTATGGGACTACATAATACATATCTGGTTTGATTCCCATGGAACAGCCACAGATTCGTTCATGCGGATCTCCTCTTTACAGTCAAAATATACACTTTCTCAACGACAAACTACTTACAAAAAAATCTTCAGACCATTACAATCCAATCAGACATGCAGATGACTGTTCCACCTACTATACACCATAACCCGATTTGAAATGATCAACATATTTGTGAGTTTCATCCCTAAAATCCCACTTTAGTACCTGAGTGCTACAGTCCAGAGAACCGAAGAGACCGAATCTGCTTCTTATGATATCTTATCTGGTCGAACCTCGAAGGCACCAAACTGGTGTGGTGATTATTACTTAGGGTTCGACTCGAGGTAACGTGTTCGCACTTGATCTTTTCACTTATACCTCGACGTTTAATTGAAAGACCAAAATGTAAACACGTTACCTCGCGTACGGGTTACCCTGACTAGGAGATTATGTGAATAAGTAGGCCTACATTTAAAGAAGGAAAGTCAGTTTACCCAGTGATGTTTATTTTATTCTTGCATGTTACGTGCTTTAAAAACTTCAGTTTGCAACGATATCATTAACGTCTGGCAAATTCTACAATTAAGTCGGGTAGGTAGATAGGCCTACGTTAAAATGTTTTAGTAAGACCAAGGAGTTGCTATTTAGAAGATCATCGGAAAATAACAACTCCCTTAGATAATCTACGGGAGAAATGTTACATCGTTCATATTCATGTCAATGTTCCCTGCACAGTACTATAACACTCCATTTCAAGAGTTTGCAATGCATGTTAATTTGTGTTATCCGAAGGAGACAACATGGCGATTGGCGTATTTTCGTTAATTTATTCGAACTTTATTCCAACCGATAGTCGACATAATGCATACATAGGTTACAACCTAATAATTGATAGAATAGTTTTCATAATTGTAACAAAATACACAACTAATGTAAATGAAAGGTTCAGGGGAACCCAAAGAAGCTGTAAAAACTTATGTATGGCCCCTAAACAATAGCACATAAAGATAATCAATTAGGTTTACATAGAAAGCATGGAAGCACAAAGTATGAACCATTCGATACGAATGAAAGGGGAAAAAATAACGTAGTACAGAACAACACGGGTGGATTTTATGAGACATAATTAGCAATGAGGGAACGCTTCAAGTGACTTTTATAACAATTAAGGGAGGGCCTACTTCTAATTTAAGGGGCCACTGGGATGATGCCCCCATCGTTAATACCGATTTCTTTTATTAATTTTAAATTGGTGTCACGATTCAAGGTTTACCCGTAGGCTTCGTACTAAACACACTTTTGTGACCTTGACTTATACCGGCATCTGTTATATGCCGGTACGTATGTGACGTCTGTTTTCATCTAGTTACAGCGTGATTAATGTTTTAAAGATTTAAGTAAATGAAATAGTTACGTAAATTATTGAGCACAAATTTTACTTTAAAAGATGACAAATGCAGCCCAGATTGAATGTAAGGAATCCTAATTATTCAAAACAATTTCAAAGAGGAGGATACCCCCTGAATTAGACCCCTCCGCCATGTCGGCGATCACGAGGTGAAACATTTCAAAAATGTAATAACCTTCGCTCGTACCTATCCTAATATAGGTTTGTCCATTATTCATTCGTGTAGGACAGCATGGGTGAAACTATTGTTGAAAAGCTCCAGGAAACCCTCACTATCACCTGTCCTCCCCCCTACACTGTCAAGCTCTCTGTATCATCAAGCCAGGCAGGTATATTATCAGTGGGAGTAAGACTGTATAGTTAAAAAAGAATCAAATTGTTACTGAATTTTGTGGTCTGTTTAGTACCCATCCAATTTCATTTGAAGGATTTAAATGTATCATTCTAATGCCCACAATTTTACCCCTAAGCTTCTGGGATTTCTCCCTTTGAACCTCCAACGGGTGCTTTGCCCCTGGATGCACCATAAGCCATAAGAGGGCCCTGAAACCCCACGCCATTCAAGGGGCGCCGTTTCTTCATTTCAACCTTAATTTGCCCCACCCATTCCTTGACAAAATCCTGGCTTCGCACCTGACCACGGGAACATGAAAATGCCATCCCGGGTCTAAAAATAACCTAAGCTTTACATGTTCGAACGTTACGCATTAAAATGATTAGCTAAAACTGGCACTTACATGAACATTCCAATTGGTTACAAACTGAGCCGTAAAACCTCATCTAACTAACTACATGAACATTCAAAAACCACTACCTCCGAGTGACCCAATATTTGAATACAAATTGGCAAAGATCTAAGACACCATTATAGAAATCCCTTTTGAGAAGCTACTCTCAACTCCGTTGCAGTAATTTCAGACTATTCTTTCTCGACCCCGCCGAACAAGCCAACGATAGCTAAATACTTTTTTTTCAAAATCCCCTTGACTCGCTGGCGAAGAGCCGAAGGGCGAAAACCAAACGTTGCTCCCGAAAGAGTTCTGTTCCCAAGGAGCCACGTCCCCAAAGAAAACTAAGACGTAACATGATTAAGCTCTTGACCTTCAGACCTATACATCATGGGTCTGGCATGCGTGGCCCCGTGCTAAACTGGCTGAATAAAATAGTAGGCAATACATATCATAACTAAAATTAACCAATACTGTAAACTTTCAAAAAGTAGAAAGTTGATTCTTTTTCCTCTCTGCCATAGTGACGCATGAAAAGTAGAACCATACTGACACTATTTTTGTCTTACAACCTCTGGAAATCCCACAAAACCTTTGCTCTTTCGCACGTTACATGGATTACATTTCTTTGCGAAAAGTAACGTGCACTTTCTACAAGGCTGTCACGTGACGTAAGATGGTGGCACCGTCTTCTCTTTTCTACATTTTTGAAACATTTAAAAAAAAAAGTCTTATTTCATTTCAGGATTGGGACCGTCATTGACACCACAGTCAGACAGTCATAAGTTTTAATACTTTGATTCAGCAGATGCTTTCGAAAATCTTGATTTTCTGAAAGGCGAAATATCAAAAGATAATTTGTCCCCTAGAGCCATTTCTGTGAGAATCTGCCCAAGCACGGGAGCTGATTTAAAGCCAACACCTGTAAAAAAAGCAAAATGTATTTCAAGTAAAGCAATTATTTATTATAAAAAGGTCATTTTGCCGAAAACGTAACGGCGTTTAGGAAGAGATAAACTGTTTTGGTAACTCACTTGGAGTAAACAATTAGTAACCATCAATTTAACTTTGCAGGCCAGTGTTACTAGAACCTGTCTGACAGATGCAGCAGATCCCTTCTTGAGTATATAAAATTATAGTAGTTAAAGATGACTTTGAATGGAAGCGAGCAAACGATCATCAGGAATGTGTCAGAAATTCAGTCATAATTTGGTACAGGACATTTCTACCAATCGGTCTTTATAAGGATCTAGCTAGATGAACCGTTGTACTCATGTATACTTAGTGCAGAGCTGCACACATACCTTTCTCACATCCCTTGAGAACGTTATTCAGCTTCCCCAATCATGCGATTATATCTTACCTTCATAGCAGGTGTCGAATATGTACTTGTCTTTTGACATACATACTCTAACCCATTACGAGTGCAGACGATACAAGTGCAGGAGTAATACACGTCCGCCAAGCAGGCCACCTTACATCCCGAAATACACGGACTGGCATTTAAAGCAACCGCCTAACGGAACCTTCGACTTGAGGTGTGGGGGGGAGGGGCGATCGAAAGTTCTGTTTGACGTACATAAATCAGGCTTTGACTTTTTTTAAGTCAAGGTCTCGAATTAACCTCCGGTCTGGCCTGCGTTCTCTTAATCAATATTCGTACATGAGTAAGATATGAAATTCTATGCCCGGCAGAAAATTCCAGTCAAGTAACCGGTCCTTGGTGTGGGGTTTTATCAAGTACTTATCAACCAGTTCGAACCAGTTCATATCTGACACCAAAGTTGTTACATGACTGGATTTTTTTGCTGGGTAAGTTCAATGTGTTTAGTCTCACCTGAAAAGCCGCATCCAATTGCAACGTTTGGATGATGCGGTAAATTGTCAAGTACAATTATTTCATCCGGTGTAAGCTGTAAAAAGAAAATCGTAATAATTCCCACGTCCAATTTTTGACTGAATGATATTAGTTAAAAGACCTATAATCAGGAATCTGGAAGGTCCCTTCAGTAATGGAATGAGTGGGAGACAGTGGAGTTCTCTTACGGACCACAGTAACGTTGAAAAATGAATAAACATATTCAGAACCCATTAATGCGGAATGCAAAGCCTAAAAGAAGGTTCGAATCCACTCAAAGATATTTTAAACTCGTTAACCTTGATCTACAAAAAGAGAAAAGACCGGGAATGAAGTGGTTTACCTCTCAACACGAAGTGTACCATGTGACGTGTGATTTGGAGGAAGTAACACAGGCAACTCACTGAAAGTTGTATTCTTCAGTAACATTCATCAGCTGATATGTTTTAATTTGCCTCTAAACCAGTCAGTGCTGTAGGACTCGAGACAAAAATCTCGAGTCAAAATTTCAAGGACACAGACTCGTGACTCGGATCGGAAACTAAGAGAGCAAGGGCTCGGTCTAGAACAGTCCGGATTCGAGACCCGGGTATAAAGTTCCCGAGAAAAGCAGTTTTACCAGTGTTGTAGTCGAGGCCACACCATCCGATTTCAAGGTGGGGGCCAGCCTACCGTTTATTACAGTGCAAAAGCCCCAGCCTTTCATTTTGTAGACTAGAGCACCAATGGTGCAGAAGCTCATACCTTCCACCAAGGGTTCCTGGGTTCTTGTCTTTACTAGCACAAGTGTCATATAACTTTAAATGACCTCAAATGACTTTGGACATGGGGCCTTGGACCAAAACTGCCAGAAAAAAA
>WURT03008141.1:0-16574 GCA_009936505.3 Holothuria glaberrima
ATAGTTGCACTAAATTGCATCTGAGGACCCTCAAATATTCAAAATTTTTCCAAAGGGGAGGGGGACACCCCCTCCCCTTAGACCCCTCCGCCAGGCCGGCGGTCGATAAATTTTTCAGGCCCTGGAGGCAAACCCTGCTGGCACCCCTGTACCAGGCATATAAAGGACCAAACGTGGTATGAGAATACCCCCAGAAGTCGGTGTGACCTTCTGAATAGCTTCTACGCATAATTTGTGTGGATGGCGCTATTGGAATTTTTTTCGTAACTTGAACAAGTAAGGATATACAGAGCAAACAAAATGGCAGCTTCCTTGGATAAACCAGAATAAGCAATGCGTATATTTTAATCACCGTAGGAAGTTCTGAAGGTGGCCCCAAAGAAAAAAGATGGTCAAATTGATTTGTATGGTATGTCCTTGAACATTGTGGATCGTAACTGGGTCTCTGTCAATTGTCTGGATACTTTTACATTGCAAAATTTGCGATCTCGGAGTAGATGAAGTATGTAATGTTCATTTTTGATGTTTATAATACTGTAAGAAAAAAAAAACAAAAAACCCAGTAACTCTTGCATACGCATGATTACACATTGAAAGGCTGTTAGATGCATATCTTGTCATTCATACATGCTTCATCTTTTGTAGCATGGATGAAGGACACTGTCTACAATTTGAATATGAAACACACAAAACCTATTTAATAGAACAAGGTTTCTTTTATAAAAAAAAAAAATGTAAAATTTTCTTCAAAGCAAAAGCCTTTTACAAATTAGAACCGGAGATCAAGGAGTGTTTCGTGCAGTAAGTGTGTAGTGCTCCCTGAAATAAAAGTTTTGGAATTTTCTCTCACGTTTTGACATTCCTTTATGCTTCGTAATTGTTATAATTACAGCCAGTATCATTCTATAGACCTTATACTTTGACGTCACGCAACATGAAGGCCAAACAGTTAAGCACACTGCACGCACAACTTAGACTTAATGGCAGATGTGTGTAGTAGATTCGCACACGTATCTGATTGGTTCAGAAATCAGCTGTATGCATTTGTTGGTGTAACATGCAACGATACGTGCTTGCCTCCAAACAAGGGAGCACTTTCTGCTCTGCGATGTCATACGTATGAGGTCTATATTTGGTACCATCTATAACAGATCCTTGGCGAAGGTTAGTCCTTGTTCTATGCAAAGTTAAAGCAAAAAGAAAATAGCAAGAAGAAAAAGTAAACCTTTTTGTTTGTAAGTATATAATATAATGGCACATTATCATGTCTCACACTCAACTGACCAAGAAAAGAAAAAAAATCCTGCGCGGATGTTCTGTTGGTATCTTTTGAAGTGTAATGCAATTTTTACCCTGTTGTGGTCTTTTTAGTGGGGTTATCAATTAACTAACACAGCTTTTATTCAGTGCTAATGCAGCTATACTGCTACCCAGTCGTGGAGTCTACTCTTTTATCATTTACATGTCAGTTTCCCTGATAATTGTAAAATCTGTGAGTTTTTAGAGGTAAAAATGTCAACTATCAGTCTTTACGTTTGTTTTATTATATGTACAGTCGAGATAATCAACTGGATTATTGAAAAGCAGGGCATGTGTTACCCTCATAGATTTAAATATGCCAAGATTTATTAAATCGGGGTATGGAGGTGCCAGGGACAGATCTATCACAAGATATGAAAGGAAGTATGGAAGCCAACTGGTACAGCCATGCTTTGAAATACTGCTTATGGTGACAAAGCTAGTATGGAAGAATTGTGTAACGTCCCTGTGGAAAGCCTTAATCATTAGAATTTGTAACATGGCCAAGAAATAATCCAGGCGTAGATGTGTTTTGGTTATGTACAAGTATTATCCTCTGAGTACGTAAAAGATGCATATGCCATGACGGAGCAGAAAGTGTGCCCTCAGCTGAAATAAGTGCTTAGCATTACTATATTATGCAAATGCAGACAGTTTATTTTTGTACTGGTGGGATATGTGCGTAAGCTACATTGTCCATGCATTACATGAACCAGAGTCATGTAGCTTAAGCAGCCTGTTTCATTGGTCAAGTATAATATGATGTCCATAACTGTGATGCATATTAAGTTCTATATCAGACTTCCTGTAGCTTGTTCATTAGTCAAGCTGATAGAGAGGAAGGTCAAGTGTAGGCCATTTGTGATAAATGTGTTGGTCATTATTGTCTAAAATTATCCATTTCTGTTTGATTGTTGCCAGTTTTATGACTGAGCTACGCTTAATATAACAATGTCAAATTGATTATTTACTATATTAAAATGCGTAGTCATTAAAATCATGGCATACCCTTGTTACGTTAGCGTACTGTATATTTTAATGAAGTTAAATATGGATCACAATGGCATGTTTCCACACAAAGTAGCCATAGAATAAATTGTTTTGAAAACCAACAGAAAAAATGAATAAAAACCCACTTAACTTCAAATCACCCTTTGTTAGTGTTCTTTTGCCTACAATTGCTTTATTGCAAGATAAGAATTGCTCAAAATGATGTACAAAATATTAACACTGTTTTCAATGAAAATGAGAATTCAATTAAAAAAATCAATGCCAACATATTTCTCAAGGGTTGGCTAATCTAAATCTGTGATATTAATGTGGTTGGAATGAAATCAAACTTGCCAGAAAAGTTTTTTCTGATGAAAAATGAAGCTTTCCAAATTTGCAAAATGAAAAGATGCTTAAAAGTAACTACACATAAAAAAAATTGTTACTGGTTGCAAAAAAAATCTTTTTGTGACCATGTGTGATCGCATGTTCTTGTGTGGCAAACCTGTGCATTTGGAACCCTGTGGAAACAGGTTTTACACAGGTTTACACAGTTTGACATACCTTTCCTGCCTAAAATTTCACGCTATAGGTTTGTTTCAGAAGTCTTTGTTAAAATTGTTTCTAGTTGCCACACTTTTTGCATGTAAAACCTGTGAAAACCCGTGGCAAATTGTGGCAACTGGCCAACCTATGTCAGTATCAAGGGAATACACTGATTTTCTTGCAAAATCCCCATTGCAAAATACCTGTGATTACCCATGGTAGACACGTGCAAACCCAAGGATTTGGAACTAATTGCCAGGCATTTGTACATTAGTGAATTTGAGGCATTATGATTACTGTATGGATCAGGATATTATGTTCGAGTTTAGCTAGGGCCTATTGTGACATCATTTTGTAATCTATATTGATCATGTGTTGGAAATCTGTTAAATAAACATACAGTTTAGAAAAAGATTAACTTTAATGTTCTTTGTGGTCGTTCCATTAATAGCCTAGTAATTCATAAATTATTAAGGTACTGTATGGATACACCAGACTTAGGATATTGTTCCTAGTAAATGGTAGATCTACTTGCAATTTGAAACATTGTTTGCTGCAAATTAGTAAAGGGATTTGCCAGAGATTCAACGACTTAAAAAGTTTGCAAAAAATTTGTCTGTTGTAGGGAGTGAGAACTGCATTTCAATAGTGGGCAATATTTGGAAAATCCTAGTTTTTAAAGAAATGAAATTTTTTGCAGAGATAAAATGCATTTCATGGGAATCTCAGATGTCATTGTTGCACATTGATTAGACATAAGTATTGTACTTCCTTATGATATTGACACTGCTGTAGGGAGAAATTTAACAACTTTTTTTTGCTATACCCATCATATGATGAAGTGTTATGCGAGGTCAACACAGAAAGATGAAATGTTATTCAAACATTATTACAGAATCAAATTTCAAGGACAAACAGGACATTTAATTATAAAGAAAAATAAAAGGAATCTGTGAACTAGCAATGTCCCCACTTCACTTAACATTCTGTGACCTTGATGAGAACTGAAGGTTATTTTGACAAAAGGAAGTAGTCTTTAATACAAATTATGAATGATGGACAGTTAAGCATAACATTTTTTTTTCTTCATATTGTTTCCTCAGAGTTCAGAAATTTTAGACAGATTACTACGTATCTGGATTGAGAATTTTGACATGATTTCACAAGCTGAGAGGAGAAAGTTATCGGCCTTAGCTCTGGCTTCCTTACTTACTTCCAACTCCAGGTGTGTATAGCTTCATAGTTTCATCTTTGTGTATATAGGATCCTTATAGAGGAATAAGCCAGTTTGGAGACTTTGATTTACAGTGCGTGCTGGAAGGGAAAGTGTACTGCAACATAGGCTGCATACGCAAGACAGATATTTTGTATAATCATGCACAATTTTTGAGTTTTAAATTATGGACATCAGTAATGGGTCAAAGAGCATTTTCTTCAGAGAAAAGTTCTCTTTGAAAGTTAAATCTCTTTAACTTTGACATAAAAGGTTGGACAGTGCAACAGTAAAATTGTGGAAGCTAAGAAACAAGTTGTTTCAAGCCTTTTATCCATCAGAAAATATCTGTGGACTTGATCTGTGGTGGTACTATATATGGTACAGCAAAATCCAATTTCTCAACACTTCTATTACACATATGTGTATCACTCAAAGGTGGTTGATTGTATAAGACCATGACAGGCAGTTGAAATAAGCTGGTTACCTACAAAGCAGGTTGCCTACAAAGCAGGTTGTACAGCGTATTCCTTGTTGCAGTCATATCCCTACCAACTGCCTAAGTGAGCACCCAACAAATTCTTTGGATATTCATAGGAATGTGTGGCCCTGAGACTGGAATTTTAAGTGAATATTCAAAGCAATGAAACATCTAGTCCCTTTTAAATCATGCAATACCCTGTGCCTCCTAGGTTGTTAGTATCCATTGCACATGTGGTCATGCAATGCAGTAGTGATCAGAAGTCTTCGGTTACAGTCTCGACTTTCAGTTTTACAACTTTAGCGGCCGGAGCACTCAGTACACACACTAGGTAAAGAAGATGGGGAAGGGGAGGAAGCTAAAATTTGCAAAGTTGTACACAAAAATAGTTGTGAAGATGGTATATGGAGGGTATGGTTACTGTGCAATATTATACTTTAATATCAAGGCCTAATATCTACACGAGTAGAAGAGCAACAAAACTGTCAGCAAACTTTCTAAAAATTACAAATTTGATTTACCCAGTTTAGTGCTAATTTAAGCTAACTTGAGTCTTTTTGGAATGTCGTTAGTTACACAGTGCATGAAGTGTTCCCAGATTTTTGAGGAACACATTGAAGAATGTGCCTTCAGTGGGAGCCAAAATAGATCATCTGCATGTCTGGGCTGCTGGCTATAGTGAGGAAACAAAAACTAGAATGGGGGAGTTGGTGGTTGCATCTTTTTCTCCCACCCCCCCGTACCTTTTCTTAATTAATTGTTTGACGTATTGTAATAATTCTTTAATGACTATAGCCTACAGTTTTTGGTTCTTTGCCAAAGATCAAGGAATTTATGCTGGCAAGTGTGTATGTGTGTGATACTTAGCTTTTGAATACGATATCGATACCTCAAGATAGCAGTGACAGGTACTTTTAATGTTTGGTACTGTATAAAGATTTATCACATAAAGAGGAAGGTTCCTGTAGTTTTTGATGGAGGTCAAAGGTCATTAGAGGTCACCAGAGATAAAAACCAGAAAACTCTGTAAACACAGAATTTCTAAATAAGAATAGTGTTTACTTTCATATTAAAGGTATGAATTGATCTTATCAAAAGAAAGAACCCAATCATTTTTGGTGGAGATAAGAGGTCACCAGAGGTCATAAAATGTAAACCTTGGGAATACTTTATCTGTAGAAAGCATGGATGCTTTTCATACTTGGCTTGTAGATGCATTACAGTCAGAAGAAGGAAGCAGATATTTTTGGTAAAGGTGAAAGACTTTCTGGGGTCACCAAAAGTGGAACTTCAAAAACCTTGGACATTGCTTACAAATATGATAACTAAAGATCACAATGACAAACACTTTTCATATTTAGGTATAAAGATGCTTCATATTGAGAAAAGTGAAGTGTATTTTTTAAAAGAGGTAAGGGGTCATTTGATGTCACTAGAGATAAAAAACTGAAAACTTTTAAGTAAAATATCTCAAAGTAGGAACTATAGATCCTTTTCATGATTGACATTGGGATACGCTATGGTCAGTAAATGATGCTCATAGTTTTTGAGGTCAAGATTATGTGAGGTCATCAGCTGATGGTATTTTCCAAGACGAAAGCCATTAAGACTACTTCTGTGTTAGAGCTGTGAAGGTCAGTTCTTACTTTCACTAACTCAAGTCACTGTCCTTTGCAGCCTGCCTGGAGCAGGGTCATACATGATGTGAGAGTCTGATGGATGAGTTAGTTAGATGAGGTTTAATGGCCAGTCTGATGGCTGAGAGAAGGCCATTCTACATTGTAGTGTCCCATCAGGGGACATATCTTCCTCGGGAAGCAGAATCCCTTTGGAGTAACTTTAAGTGTTTGCCCACTGACATCCACCAAAAAGGACTTTAGAAAATGAAGATTTAAACTGGTTTTAAAGAAACTTTGACTAAAATTCATTTCAGTATAAAGTTTAACTGTTTGTTTTCTCACATTGATATAAGAAATAATGTCAAAAATTGTTACCCCCTATACTCTGTTGAAGCCATGCAACCAGAGTTCGCTGTCATTAAGGCAACAATGTCTGATAGGTTATAGGCAAGTCTTGTATAGTTAATGGGTTACAACTTCTTATGGGGTAGCTTCAGGCTTGTGCCTGCAGTGTAAGATAGCCTGTAAAATTATTTTTAAGGAGAAATTTGTGATCAAATTGTTTCAGTTTGAAAGTCTGAGTTCTGATATACTTTAAGAGGCAAGGTATTTAAGCCTTTGGGCTTTCTTGTTTGTTCAAGGTATCCGTTAAACCACGTTATTAATGTTCAGATGTTTTTAACACTATCTTTTCTGCTATTTTAAAAGATGTCATTAGTATCCTTAGAGTAATACTTCCTGTTATAATAAAGAGCTAGCTGCATGGGGTGTTTCACCTTTGTAATTGTTTAGTGAATCAAGGTTAAGTAACAGATTATGAAGCAAAATTTTAAGGAGAAAGGTTCTTTTTTAGTTTCTAATTAGTCTCCCACTGACATTACTCAAAATTCAAAAATTCAAAAATGAATCATGCATCAAAAATAAGGATGGGAAATGATTCTTTGGAGTATTATCTAGGTTGTTTGTGGTTAGTTAATTAGATAAGGTATGAAGAGTTTTGTCTTTTTTGATCCTTTTTTTCAGGATTGTTCAAGGAAGAATTCCAGATATGATGTACTCCATCGTAGAAGTCCTACATGATGTGTGTAGGGAAGAAAATGACACTCTTATTGAGTAAGTTGCTTTTGTATAGACCTTATACATTAATGTCATGTGAGGGCATTTTGGCAGCAAAACAGTTAAGCTCTCTGCACACACCACCTAAAATTCACAGGCGGGCCTAGTAGACTCAGGAGCATATTGGACGGGTACAGGAATCAGCTGTTTGCATTTGTTGGTGTAAATTGCAAAAGATTGCACTGGCCTCCATTCCTTAGCCTTTATCACTTTCTGTTCAGTGAGGTCATATGCATAAAGGTTTAGTATTATATAAAGCTACAAAACAACAATAGAGCATTGTTATAGGTGGAGTAGAAGTTAGTAGTCAACATTATATGGGGCTCTCAGTCATGCCAGAAACTGAGCAAAATCTGCAAAATGAGTTTCTCCTTATCCAGTTAAAGAAACTTCAGGTAATTTGAGAAAAATTCCTCAAATCAGGAAATTGTCGGGGAATTTTATTGGCCCAAAAGAGAAACAATGTGTTATATTTTATCTCATGTTCAGACAGAATGAAAATGATTAATCAAACTGTAGAAAGGTACAAATATTATTCAGGAGTTTTGAAAATGCATCAGTGTAATGTTGGGAAGTTTTTCTTTTTCATAGAATGGTGGGAAACTTGCTGTCGTGGGTCAAGGTCATTAATTGCAGAATGTTTGAATGTGTGTAACCCAGTTCTAACGGACAGTTCAGGTAAAGCTGTCAGGAAAAGACTCTCAGGATAATACATTTCTTCTTAATTTTAACTAATTTGTTGAAATGTCATGTTCAGTGCCCATGCAGACTATAAAGACTTTTTTTTGTTTTTCCTAGGTTAATTAGGGAATTTGGGCTATTTGTGCGAACTAATTCATGATTGGATTATATTGTATGTTTTTCTTAAAACGTGTATTTGTGCCTTTTTATTACATTTGTTCTGTCAGATCGCTGTTTTTAGAATTTACAGAGTTCTAGGTTTTACAACTCCTTGGTTCTACTCAGTTCATGCCTCAATAGATATCTATGGCTTGACCCATTTTAATGCATGTAGATTCTATGCATGTAGTTAGTTAGATGTGGTTTTACATCTCAGTTTCTAACGAATTGGTGTAAGTCTGGTAGGCCATGGCCTTTTTTCCAGTTGTGGCTCACTGGCTTGTTTTCCCTACTCCATTGCTTATGCGAGCTCCAAGCACAATGGCAGTAGGTTCCATTCTTAAAGTCTTTGGTATAACCCGGCCAGGACTCGAACCCCCACCATCTGGCTGCAAGTCGGTTGCTGTAACCACTTGACCATGCAGTCTGTCTATGCATGTAGTACACCATAATATTAATTCACAGTGGAATGGTGTATGTGTTTGTCTGTGCATGGCACTTTAAGCTGTCTGTTCCATCAGAATATACTATGGAATACTCCATTTTTTCCCCTCGAGGAGCTCTTTTGGAATGCTTTGGGAAAATTGCATCTGTTCCTGAAGAAGTCTTTAGGGGTACAGTAGTTTGGGGTCCACAGGGGCTATTTTATTGTTTTTGTTGGCATTAATTTAAAAGGATAGGAGAGTAATTTTGTAACATTTGATGTAAAATTTGCACTCCCCTTTGTGGGAGTGATTGTGGGTGCTGTGGGTGCAATTGGCATGTAGCCTTTTATTTGCTGGTGTATACATCCTGTTGAAAGCAACTCATCAGCTGTTCCAGGCTGTACCACGCAAATATATATATTTTGTTAATATGGGATTAAGGGGAAATATTGTATGAAAAAACCTGCCTAAAAGGGGAAATTGTGTAAAAGGGGAAAAAATCAGGTTGTCTTTGCAAAACTACACGCTTTTTATATAGGAATACGTAAACGCATGGTAACGTCCGTTTCACCACACGATCTATATGCAATTACTTCAATGTTGACCAAATTACGTACACGTATGTGTTAACACGTAGGGATGGTGAGCCATTAAAAAACGTTTATGTATATCTGTTTTCAAAAAGGGGAAATATTTGCTTATGTATTTTATCGTTTTTATTTTTGCCTTAACGAAACTGCTATGTATGGATTTCCCCGTATGGTGGGTTTTATCGTTATATAGATATATATCCGATAATTTGACACTTAGGGCAAAAGTCTTTATATCACCCTACCTTAAGGCAAAAAAAAATAAAATGCATAAGCATATATTTCCCCCTAAAGTCTTAAAGATGTAATCAACGTTATTTCAGTGGCCTGCCATCCGCATGTGTTAACAGCTACGCGTCCTTAAATCCGTCGACATTGTAGTAACCGCATACATTGTGTGCTTGAAAGGACGTTGCCATATGTTTATGTATTCCTATATAAAAAGTTTGTGAAAACGCCAAGGCGAAATGATTTTTTTCATCTCTTTTTTTTCTCCCTAAGTGGGGAATTATATGTATAATGTATATAATATATATATATATATATATACACATATATATATGCAGACACACATATCTATACATACATATATATATATCGTATACACACACACACACATACATACATACATAGCTATAATTTTGGATTGATAAATTCTTAGGTAATTTTTTGTTTTTCATTTCACCTAAGCATGTGTCCGTAAATGGATTTCACCTAACAGTAGGAATCCAGCATTATATAAAGAACCCCAAAACATAATAGCCTGACATTCAACCTTGTTTGAAGCTCTTCTTTGCAAAATGACCCAATCATGCAATTTTTCAACTTAAAAGGAGTCTTTAAAGCAAAGTTATTGAATGAGTGTGTCCAATGTCCTGACAAATTTTGTCAAATTACAGCTTTAGTTCTATTTTCTTTTTGTAATAAATTAAAATTTTAATAGGACAATATGTCAGGGTCAGGCAATAATGAATCTATTGTTGTAGTTAGTAATGCCCATTTGTGTAATTAGTGTATTGTAATAACATGGGGTGTGGGTGTGTAATTTCCTGTCCTTTCAATTTCACAGAGCCTGTAAGGTCAAATTTTTTTTGTCTTTGTTCATGTGTCATTTTGTTTAAAGCATTTCTGTTTTTCCATTTGAAATTTCTCCTCATGTAGTCTCCTCTGGATTAACATTAACATATGATTATATTATAATGAAACAAAAGAATTTGAGACAAAAATGTCAAGACGTGCTTGATGCATGTTGGTCTGCAGTGGCATCCATCAGTCTTTAAGACCATCTGATGCTTATTGTAAATATAGAGAGGTCAGGCGATAGCAAATTACAATTAATCACAACAATAACAATTAATTTTTCCTGACTTATTCGATATTTGCCATGGTAATGCAAGAATAAGGATGCTTGTATAATATAAGTTAATTACATTTTATTTTGTGCGGTCTTCATGTAGGCTGAGTTTGTTGATCATGTTTATTTTGCTGACTTTTAGAGCTCTATAACTTCATCTGTGGAGGTGTAACTGTTTGGTATTTGGCCTTTGTCTTTGTAATTTTTAAAATGATTTTATTTTCTCTATTACATGTTTCATTATGAATTGTATTTCATCTACATATTTATTTCTTGTGATCTTCAAAGTCACCATGTGTGTTATTTGAGCTATCTCCCCAAGCTATTTCAGAAACCTTGCAGTTTTCCCTTTTCCGTTTATTTCCTCCACTCCTTGTTCCGTCATACCTCATTTACTACAACACTTTCACTCAGGACATGTCTCCTAAGATGCTAGTAGCATCCAGTCATGTTTCCATCCAGGATATTTTTCTTGTCCATGTTGTAACAGTGGAATGTGTTGCAGATTGAACCGATCTCCCAAACACCATGCAGCTATCCTTCTCCTTATTAAGTCTCAAGTTTAAGGCCTGGTATATTCCTTGCATTTAAAAAAAATTAAATTTTATATTAGTAGAGCAAACCAGTTTGTTAGTCCAACACTAACAAAGTTATTTAGTATGGTCTGTATGCTATAACTTCATCTGTGGAGGTGTTACCGTTTGGTATTTGACCTTTGTCATGTGATTTTTAAATGAAATTATTTTTTTTATTAAGTGTTTCATTATGAATTGTTTCAACTACATATTTATTCCTTGTGATCTTATTATTTATTCCTTGTGTCACTAAAATGTGGGAGATGCTACTAACTCATGAAATTCCAAGATATTAACTCCATGCTACCATGCTATAACTTGAAAGAAATTGCGTCCACGGTTAAAATATTTGCATTGATATCTCTAGTGGTCAATTTATGTTTTACTTAATAATCATAGACATACCTGCTAGAGCTCTTGTTAATTTTTGTTTATGTACACATAGGTTTTGCACACCAGCAATGCTGCCACATGAAAGACCACTATACTGGTGTTGATTTAATGTATCAGTTTGCATCGGTTCAGTGTAAGGTGGTAACTGGATGGTGTACGTAGGCCACACCTCTGGTTAAATGTATTGTAAGTGATATTAGATTGCTGCAAAGAAGTAACATTCGGTGTAAGTGTAAGATGGATTGGGGGTGGGGGAAGGTAGGAATGGGGGCCCAATGATTGGGGGTAACAAGACACAGTTAGAAGTCACTGCTATAACAAGGAAGTCTTTAAGCTGGTCTGTTGATTTTCTTTTCTGATGATCTGGAGGTCAGAGAGTATATAAAGGTATCAGTACATGGTGTTATGGGTGCTAGTGCGATAATGGTAGTGGGATGGGGGAGGGAAGGAGTGAGGGGGGGATAGCAAGACATGGTTGGAATTCACTGTTAGAAATGTCAAGTCTTTTAACTGATTAAATGATTTCCTGTTCTTGTGGTACAAAGTCTGTATCTTCTTCACTTTTGTGCATAAATGGGTCCTTGTCATATACATACTGTAGTAAAAGTGATAAGATTTTCAATTGCCATTTCTATATCACAGCCATCCCTTAAAATGGAGGGATCATTGGTCAAGAATCTACAATCAGTGAATCTTACATTGTATCAACCATCAGTTTGTAATTCACCAGTAGTATCCCATTATAATCTGATGGTAGTGATTAAAGATAGTACCATAGTAGTAGTTGGTTGATTCAGCATGTCAGTTCCCTACATTTATATACCTTCATATGATCTCCTAACTGATAAAGACTTCATCACATGCTGGTTTTCCAGGATATGGCCTTAGATCATGACTCACCTCAAAGTGTCAAATTTAAAGTATGATTTATTTTAAGTTCCAGGGATTGTAAGGTGTCAGTTTGTGGGGTAAGTGTAAACTGGTTAGAGATGTAATGAGAGTTGGGGTGATAGTATATGTGTAGGGGGTGGGAGAGGGGGTCACAAAGGCAGCCAGATGAGTGAAATATTACATTAATGGGCATGCTGAAGGAGATTGCTGAACTGTTGTTGGAAACTGCTAAATCTTCCAAATGTCTTTTTCCCTTTTGTGCTGTCACAGAATATCAGGCTATGGCATGTTGAAGGTAAACCAAGGAGTTAAACAAGTAACAAAAAATGTGTCTTTTGATTGGAAAGAATCATTCTTGCATTGGCAAGGCTATAATGTTAGTTTCTATTGGAGTGATTCAGGTGACTGCATTTGCCAGATTTGCCAGATGGATGGACATTTTTTAAAGGACATCAGAAGGAGTTTTATCAAGAATCTTCAAACAGTCATTTAATATATTCATCTTTTATTGATGTTTCTCCAAGAATGTAGAATGTACTTAGTATCATTTCCAATAGTAACTTGTTAAGCCAGCATTAACAGTGGGAGACCTGTGTTAAATATTTAAATATGGTGCAAGTATCTGGGCTTTTAGACCCTTAAAGTGGTTTGTGGGTTTTACATTTTAAGCCTGGAAGAGTCCTGCAATTTTGTAAAACATTATGTAAGTCATGGAAGTCAAGAAATTTAGATGAGACTTTATATAAACCTTATTATGAATCTATGTAAAATGCATATTTTTATCCCACCCCCCCAAAAAAAGGGTAGTCATGGACTTGAAAGATTTGGTCAAAAAAGGTCACAAAAAAGTTAAACCCTGTATTCCACCGACTATTGTAACTTTAGGGTTATAAGTATGCATCTGTCAGAATTATAAAGGCGCACAAAGCATGGGCCTCACCAGGGGAGGTCGGGGGTGCAAACAACCCCCTTTGAGCTTTTTTTTTGTACAGAAACATTTAAAGGATGTACCAAAAATTGAAATACAGTAGGTTTCTTCTGCCATTGCAAAGTATAGATTTCTTTTAATGTGTTGAATGGTTAATTTTTCTGCAATTACAGATTGAGTCCCCCAAATCACTTTTTTCACCCTTTACTTTTTGAACTGTGCCGCTGGCTAGTAAGCCCTATTGACACCACTGCTGCTGTTGGTGTGTGGAGCAACAGATGGCATAGCCATACAGACTTGAAAATTTGTGGGATCATAGAAGTTCTCCAAGGGGTAAACTACATGTGTGAGCCATAATTCAGTTTTTAAATAATAAACAATTGGAATGTTAGCTCTCTCTTCTTTGGCTGCATTACTTTTGTGATACAAAATGCATGGCATGCACAAAATGTGTCCACAGATGGTGATGGTATTGTTGTAGCAGTCAACTGTTCTGGGTTTTTACATTAATACACATAAAAAACCTGTAAAGCAGGATGCCCTCTCTAGATTTCGACTCCAAGCGCACTGAGTGCATGACAGTGCTATAATTCAGGAGTGAAGGCGTTCAGTTTACTTGATCGGATAGTATTATGAAGAGGTAGTTATCCCACAAAAATCTGCCATAACGAAAGGCATTTTAAGTTTAGGAAACGGTGGTACCGATATTTGAAAATGAACTTCCTCTTCTCTCTGCATACATATCAGACTAAGTCATGGGTCAATCATTTTTCTAAATCTCAACCAACTTCTGTTCTTTCTCCAATTTTTGCTCTATGTTTTCAATTTTTACCTTTCCATGATTTATTTAATGGAATAAATGACATGTGCAGTGTTTTTCAGGTCTTGAAGGTGAAAGGTTGTAAGTAAACACATAGTAAATTGGTAAAATCACATTGTGCACAAACTTACTGTTCTGTTCTATAGAGCCTGATAACTTAAGCAGTTAAGAGACAATATGCTTTGCAGATTTGCATGATTTTCTTAAATTTCTTTGCATTGCATAGTTCAATTTGCTTAAAACTTTTCTGTGATTTATTATTTGAGGTTAGCTATTTTTACCTCCCTGATCTTGAATTTTCCATTATATTCTGCGAGCTTCCAAGGATTTTTGTCCAGGGAATCCTTTGCCTCTGGATCCTACCAGGTGGTTCCCTTGACCGAGCCCATGGATCCCATGATAGGCCCACAACTTTAAAAGAAAAACATTCTGGTGCAATTGTCATTTTAAGACATAGCAGCTTTATCTTTGATTTCTATCCAAGGGCTCACGTTTTGTTCGTTCTAACTCCTCAAAGCTTCCGGGGGCTTCGTCCCCTGAACCCCTACCAGGGGCCCATGAGCGGCCCCTGCACTTCATGCTGTATGTGCAAGCATTGCCGCTGACGCAGCAAAATAACTTCCTTCTTCACGCAAAAATACGACCCCCTTTAAAAATGTCTGGTGACATACAAAGGAATAAGACATAAAAAAGTAAAATAAGGAAACATGATTAGAGTTGAAAGCACTTTACATGGCTGTAAAACCTGAAGCATGCATCTTGTCAATAAATTGCTTTCTTTGCAGCTTTCACATAGACAAGAAAAATCATATTTGGAAAGTCTTTTTTGCACTAGCAGGTTCTATAGGCCTTAGCCGCTGGTTTGAGATCATTTATCACAAAAATATTTCCCTTGCTAATTGTACCTGGAAGGAGTATTGTAAAACTACAATGAAGTAGGCTATGCAAACATTTTGAGCTTCTATGTTTGTATTTCTGACTTCAGTTAAGGTGGGGAACAGGAGGAAGTCTCTTGACTCTTGTAGCAATTTCATCTCTTAGTTTGGAAATTGAAAAAACTTAACAAAATTTGGCACACAGATGGTGGAAGATATAAAGCCTTTTAAAACCTGGAGTTACATTTTTGCCATTCAACTTTTTGTTATGATCACAGTCTGCTGTAGAGCTGTTTTAAGTTTTAGTATGTAAATCAAAATCATGTCTCTCATTATCATAGACCAATGAACTATTTTATCTTTCACAGAATTTCATTTCTTGTGTCTCAAAAAAGTATTGAATCAATCATAACAAGACAGGAATAATTGCTACTTATGGAGGGCTCTTGAAGTGAAAAATTCCTTAAATAATGAATTTTTGTTCTCTCAATGGTTCAAATATTGAGATAAGGTCCACTCATGTAGATCGACAGCAAGAATTTCAATTTAAGCATGCAATTGAGAAGGCAAGATTAAATTTTTAGTGGAAAAATGAAGGTTTGGTAATTTCTTTACAATGTTACTATAGCTCTGTGAACAGTAAACCGGTGAGCAGGTTTTGATATCAAATAATGTTACTTATGGTTTAGCATACAGAATAGTGCTGAAAAGATGAGACTTCTTTTACTTTGATGTAAGGTCTCAGCCCAAAAGATATTTTATATTTGTTATGATAGAAAAATTACCCATACAATTATGTAGACAATTTGTATCTTTGTTCCATGGAAAATTTGCTTTTTATCGTTTTTCTTTATTGGTGAAATAATGTTTCCCATCACCCATCTTGTACAAGATGATTTCACATGGTGTCACTTTTTTTGCAATCGGCTAAGAAAGACATTGTATCCTTTTGTGTCTGTGTGTTATTGAATGGTGAAAAAATGAGGTAATTGGTCAGGTTACAGGTTAGTATAATGATACAGTTGCTATATTTAGACCATTCACTGTAGCTCGATGTGTTGTCAAGTCCATGACAGTAATTTACCTGGTTTTTGCTGTGATCAGTTGGCAGGAGTGTGTGTATGTGTAAAAGGTGGTGTTGCATTGTGGAAAACGAGGGTGGGTATGAACCTGCACAACCGCCAAATGAGGAAAAACAGCCAACCAAGGTGTTGCTTGGTTGGACTGATTACTACTACAGTTGCTATTCACGTACTGTGGCTAGATATTGTTTTCCAGTTCATTTAGAGTGCATTTACTCATTTTAGATGATTACCTCGATTTCCACTATTTGCAAGAAAGGGTTTGTGTAAGTGTGTCAAAGATTTTGTATGTACACAATTTTTGTCTCACCTATGTCTGTTTGGTTCAATAATCTATTGCAGTCAAACTTGAGTCATGGAGGCAACATGGATACCTTCATATGTTAGTGAGGATAAAGAATACATACCATGGTCAACGGTCAGCAACAACCAATGGACGTTTTCAGAAAGCTTCATAAGTCTTTGCTCTCATTTAAGAAGTTATTGAAAAACTATTTCATTCACAAACAGTATTGATTTTTCTGTTGTTGTTATCCA
>WURT03008161.1:0-16573 GCA_009936505.3 Holothuria glaberrima
TTATTATTATTATTATTATTATTATTATTATTATTATTATTATTATTATTATTATTATTATTATTATTATTATTATCGTCGTCGTCGTCGTCGTCATCGTCATCATTATTATCATTATTATTTGTTAGTATCGAGTGAGTCGGCTGCGTGGAGTCGAAACCTATCTTGCCAATCGTTTTTTTTTTATCAGAAAGCCCACATCTACTGTGTTGCTTTTGTCCTTACCCCACGTTTAGAGAATTGACCAACAATGTACATATATTTTCACCCCTCCTCACTTTGCTAAGTCCCAAAATATCCCGTGTTATATGCTTGAGTTCTTTTCCCAGTTCCTGAAGTTCTCCAAGAAGAGATCACACAATGTAAGTGCAGATGGTCAGATCTTTCGGAAGTCTGCCCTTTCTCAGTGATTCTTAACAATCTTTGTTCTTTCGTAACCATCACCGCTACCTTGTGAGGTACCTGAGACTAAGGGTCGATTCCTGCTTTCAATTTTCATAGTTGAGGGTTATGGCCTTACCTTGTCACGCTGGCCACGAATGTGGGTGGACGAGTACTGGATTGCTAGATGGTGTGCGGCTAAAACACTGGTGACCACCCCGGCAGGATCTGGGGATTGTGAGAGTCTACCACCTGGTATGAGAGATGCAACTGACGTGCACTGATAACAAAGTATTTCCAGATTGGCTGCCTGTTTTGTATGGCACTGATTGTCTCTCTTAGGTTAGAAATCAGGTAAGGGATTAGGGTAAGTGTTAGCCAATTAGAAAAAAATGTAAGTTGGTGCACATTGGCCCTGAGAGATGAGATGGCTGCCCACCTTCCTCGATACTCCTTTTTAGGAAATAGGAGTGGATATCAGTCTGCCATGACAGTCAATGTCAGAGGGAGATATAAACATGACTTAAGATTTAACCTTTACTTTTTGTATAATTTGGGAGGAAACTCCAAGCTGTCTCAAGTATCCCCGCTTTATGGAAATTATAGCCTAAGACTTAATTGAACTGGCCATTTCCGTATCTAGTCCGGTGCATGTTGAGTGGGACTCTCAGCGGAAGTGGTTGACTCATCACTGAGGAGTGAAGACGTGGTTACGGCAGAATTGAGCCCATTCTGTAGCCCCAATGTAGTGTAGCAGAAAAGTCCATTTTTCAGCAAAATCTTTCACAAATGGAAAGAAACGCCAAAATTGGCACAAATACTACTTAGATATTGAACTGAAAAAACTATCTAGCCACTTAAATTTCAGGATGGCTGCCATTTTCCAAGATAGCTGCAATTTGTTTATCCCAGTAAAATTACTATTTGTTGGACACTTAATGCAGTATCATCCAAAAGGAGTGGTCTTTCTCTCAAAGTTTGTATTTTATGCAAATGCTAAATAAAATATTCAGGTCTGAATGGGCTTATGAGATTTCTTAAAACATATATGGAAATAAAAAGAAAATAAAATACTACCTGATTTCTGTGTTGATCTGATATCTATTGTGTAAATAAAGGAAACTGGTTGCCTTTGTCAAGGCATAGTATTTAGGGGTATTACTGTTGTTCAATATGTCAGCAGTATCTCCTGGCAAATACAGTTCACACTGCTTATGTAACAACGGAAAGCCCCAACCCCACACACAGACACGGAGAAAAAGTTGGCATCCAGGCTGAGGCAGTGAGTATCACACAGTGTATGATTCAGTGTACAATCGATTCTGGGTTAGTAGGACTTCGGAATTGAGTGCAGTAAGTCCTAACGTCACCCATTCATCTCACCACAGTCTACTCTTCCACAACATATCAATTGGGACGATGTGCGATCTATCGGAAGGTTTATGGCTGGAGAACACTATCCCTAATCCCTATTAACCTAGTCCTCAACCTTAAAAGGGAGTACAATTGATACAACACAATACCATCAGCCAATCAGAAAAAACCTAACGATACAGTGCGCATCAGCAGTGCAAATTATCAAGTTCATAACCTATGCTCTTTTGCTCTCGCCTCCACTCTTCATGGCATCGCTAGGCACAAGACCTCCCTTAATTGCATTTTCATTTTTGAGATAGGTAAAACCGTTTCCCTGTAAGACGTCTGACTGCAAAATCTCAACTATTCAGTAAGCACTTTGCCCATAACGTATGCAACAAAAACATCCTTCAGATTTTGTACAGCTCAATGAGCAATATGAAAACAATGATCAAGTTGCACATTACCCACGTGCTGAAAAGAGCAGTCAAATTCCCCTTTCAGAGGATTTGTAGGATTGAAACCCTGATTCCCCTGAGCGGAAAGTGCCAAGAAAGCTCTGTATTACACAAAACCACGGTTGCTTTTAAGGTTGAATTCAAGTAGTACGTTGATCTGAAAGGTGAACAATTTAAAGAAAGATGTAACGGCCAAATTAAGCCACTCATAGCTCTAAGTCTATAACTGAAAAAGTACATGGTGCTATAGAAATTTATTCGAGGATTCGGAGATGAGGGGATCGACGATGGGAGACCCTCCGAAAATCAAACACGAACAGACATATCTTTCGAAAATTTATAGTCGAGACTTCAAGAGACAACATGATACAGTAACTCTCCGTCGGTGATTTTCGATTCTTAGGCAGAATTCTACGTGCTGAAAATAGCAGAATGGGCTTCAGCAATCATAGGAAGCTCTAGAATACCCGCCGCATTTGACAGTTTTTATTGCCCATTGCAACAACAGTGTCAAAATAAGGTCATGGTTCTTATCTCGGGGTGTGTGCTAAGTGTAAATACTAGAGAAGATGTACAGTGAATATTTCCCCAAAAAGAAAATTTCTTTCATCTGTATTTTGGTTTGTACTAGCTACTGGTGATTATATAATACTCGCATGGCAATTTCTGGAAACAACACTCGAAAATACGGGAAATGGCACGTTCACGCTGAATCGTTTTGCAACTCAATTTTTCAGTTGATACGCACTTTGAACAACACTCTTTCTCATTAATTGGTTGTGTTGTACAATATTAAGGGTAATCTTTGTTTGGATTAGGGATTAGGTTTTGGAATCAGGGTTAGGGTTAGCCAGTTGGGAAATTGTTTGTTTAGGGGTTCGGATTGGCCCCGATTTTTTCATCGAACCGTACATTCATATCACAATCTTGAAACACGTCAGGTGCCTGCAAATCGTGCTTTAAGGGTAGGATTGCAGTGACTATCGTTTGATTCCTTACGTTTTACTTGAAATATCTCCTTTTAGCTTTCGGCCAACTCTCTTTCTTTCCCATGTGTTACTGACAATCGCCGTTAGTCTCGCCGTTTGTTGCTACTTTTGCCAAAAATGGAGAACAGCAAAACTGTTGATGTTCATTGGTGGTCATTCAAAATTGCAATGCCAAACAGATATATTGGCCAGGAAAAGACCATCTGGTAAACGGCGGTGCCATGGAACACAGTTTTAGTTAACTGTTGTAAGGCTGGAGTAAGGCACAAAAATACTGTGTAGGGGTGTTCCTAGCAGGACATCATGGACCTCGTAGAAAGTGATTTTTTCTCACTTCAGGACAGCCAAATCCCCCATCCCGGTTGGAGACGGTTAGTTCAAGCAGTATCTCGCATTAGGGTGACGTAAATGCTCATATGTGTTCTGGGCTTCTTCGGCGGGTTCATTTAATGAGAGTGGCAGTGTTGTCTAATCTTAGTAGCTAATCAACTTGACCCGATTCGCACTTTCTCGGAAGAATTCTTATAACTAGCTAACACTACCTCAAATTTCTGACCTAATACTCAACCCTAACAAAGAATACAATTGATAAAATACAATGCACTTAGACAGGAAGAGCCTTACGAGAAAGTTTGCATCTGCCGCTCAACTTACCCTGAATGCATTTGCATGTCCCTCTGTAGTCCACTTTGCTCCGCCATCGATGCTAATGATACAGGCTTTGTCACAGTGGACGTTGCCAGCTGCATCCTTTGTTTGTGCAATTAAATTGTCGATGTACGAGTCCCAACTCTGTGCGGTAGATGTGTTCTGATCGAATAAAGAAAAAAAAAAAACTATCGTTAACACTTTAACTTCTTAGTGATCATGACGGTATACCACCTAAAGTTGTAGTGCTGCTCATTCTATCCGTCATGTAGGCCTACAGATTTCCAATCGTAATCTATCCCTCTCGTGCGAGATGTTTATAATCTATTAAAGGCGGTCCCGTTGTGTACCTATTCTCAGGACTGAGAAAAAAGCGTGTTTGTGACTAAAGATCAGTTTCTGTGCGCCCATCTTATATATGGTACACATAGTGTGTAAGATACAGTATATTGGGGTGTCCGTCGAATGCGCACTTAAGAAATCTATCATACAAAGTTGTTAGTGTACAGCGTTATGTTAGGTGCGCACTCGACGGGCCCCCGCAGTCGACGGTCACCCTAGTATATAAATGTATAGTGCAGCCATGCTACTCTTACTGCACCTACTGTTATAGTGCCACATACACAGTTCACAATTCATCTATATAGAACAAGCAAACATAATTAGAAAATTAGATTGGTATGTCACTGCCGTTTAAATGCATAATGAACAAGTTATTTTTAGTTGGAGTTGATGGTTAATAAAATTCAGAGTCCTTAATACTCAGTAACACACTGTGCTGAAGAGTTGTAAAAAGGAGGGTGCGCAGAAGTAAAGCCAACTAGGTGGTAGGCAAGGAGGCCAACGTACCATGCAATTACCCAAGGAATTAAGAAATATTCTAAGTTTATTGGAAACCTAATTGTCACAATTTATAAGTATGTTTATACCTATGGCAACCAGTAGGCCCCAATGAATAACATGTTGTTGCCTTCAATAACAACTCCATACTTGTAAATTCTTTTCAAAAGTTTCAAATTTTCTCATTAAAACAAGAATTTTGGAAAATGAGTACTGTGTTTCTTGTTTCATCTGGCAGCTTGTCAGGTTTGCCGGGGTCTGGTTGCTGTCTTTCAACCACCCCATCCCCATACCCCCATCAGAAAGCTTGGCCATCCATTGGGTAAAATTGGTGCCACTTCTGAGATGGTTATTTATCCGTCCAGTGCAAAGTAATCCCCTCCCTCTCCAACTTTTTGGAGATGCCACTCTTCACTTTTACTTTCAGTTTATATTTTCAAGGACCTGGTATTTCTACAACCCGTCTCTTTTTTAACACAAATGTCTACTAATTAGATTCTCTGCAAAGTAAAACATACACAATTGTTGCCTGTAAGTTCAAGTATTTTTTTCTGGTGACTGCAGTACTCTTTATATGTTCTGATGTAGGGTTTCTCCTTTTTTTAAAATCTGCAGGGTACACGTACAGACGCAAAGCTATGTTTTTTGACAAGTAAAGGGTTACCGGATTACCGGATGAGGTTTGACTAGGTAAGAGGTTTGGCTAAGATGGTGGTCACAAATAGGTATAATTACAGACGCCATTCAATCATGCCTATCTGGGAAATAAACGTGAAACTGTTCTTTTAGGTCACTTAATCAAGGTATTGGTAGGAACAGTACAAGTCCATAGTCATGAAGAGGAGAGTATCATGGGGATGTTACCTCTTAAAATTTTGCCAAGTTTAATGTAACCCCTGTAAAATGTTTTGCCCTCCCGCTGAAAACTATGTGCCTCCCTCCTTGGTAACTAGTCTGAGTATGGGACTTTAGCACATTTAGCTACTTAGTATTGGAACATACAGCTGTTGGATCATGGACATGTTGGGACATACTTTCCCTGTAAAAAGCTAACTATATGATAGAGGAGGTGAAATGATAGAGGAGGTAATATTATGGAATCTTCTTGTAGGCTTGTTCAGTAGTACAGCTACAGACTTTTTTGTGAGTGCATGAGAATTGTATCTTACATGTACACTGGTACACTGTGCTATATTCATGAGAAAATTTGCTTTGTATTGTAGGGTTAACTAGAAACAAAGCAAGGGGTTGTTATTTGGAAGGAGGTTTAAAGGAAACTTTAATTTATGCTTATCCTATAAGACTCACTAAATTCCGAGGAGATTATCAGCGATAAGATACTTATTCCGTTAATGGGGATTACTTTCAATTAATCGTTGGCTTTAACTTGATATCGATACGTTAGTAGCATCATTCAGGTCTAGTAATCTTAAAACTGGCTTACTCATTACACTGCTTTGATGAGTAGGTTAATACCGCCATCAGATTAGGGACAGGTGCTAATAAAATTGAAATGACTATTTCATTGAAGTAAATCAATGAGGTTTGCTCCTTTTTAAAGAACGAACGTCATGCAAATGAGCTACAGATGCAGAAGACTAATTTTTGTTACAACAATTCGGAAAGTTTCCGGAAGTTTCCTGAAAAAACCAGGTATAGAATCAAGTTCACATTGTTTCAGAAACCCTTATTGTTACACTCTCATCTGCGTCACCAAGTGTCCAGTGATGCAATATTTTTAATTTTCCGGCGACTAGCTATGCTGTGACAGTAGCGACAATCCCCAGCCTCACCGTAGATGTAGCAGACGACAAATTATCTCTTTTGTATTAATTACTTACCGTAATCCAGTGTAAGTCTTATAGAAATGCCAAGAAAGATACAAGGGAAGGATTACTGTGTGACCTTGGCGGTGCAAACCTTACTTCAAAGCGATGTTTCTCCAAATAACAATTACTCTCTAGAGAAAGCACATAACATCCTTGTACGGTAGTATTACACTGTTCACGGAACCAGCTGAAATGGATCCAGAGACGGTCATCTACCAAGTTACATACCAGGAACATTTAGTTTTATTTTGTATATTTCCAACGGATACACAATGCTACAGATAGATCAAAGTCAATATGACTTATCCATCTTCAGTCAGTACTTGCAAGCTGCATCACCAATAATGGTTTCTACACACCAGACTATTCAAGTTCAACTTGATCGATCCCCCTGGAAATCTACTGTATACATGTCTGCAGTAAATGTATTCCTGCTCACAAGAAATATTAATGATAGGATGAGCAAACACATAAAATTGGAGAAGCATCATTCTTTTATAAATGTTCAGTTTGTAGTGTGTGTACAGTAGGCCTAGCTACTATGTCGTCACACAAGCAATATGTATGTCAAGCTTAGACCTATAGACTTTTATAAATACTCAGTATGTAATGCGTGTAAAGTGGGCCTAGTGTAGCGTGGTTTTAGTGCCCGAGATAGGCTGGCGGGAACATGGCCGGAAACTGGTCAGTAATAAGACATTAAGAAATAACCCAAGACAAGGCGGGTACCAACATTCTTGTATAATACGTATGAGCTCCTCGGCTCCCTCGAGGCAGACTAACGAACATCTTGTACACAGAATGAACAGAGAAGAAAACTCAAGAAATAATTTACATAACAAAACAGGAAAGAAATAGCTGACAACTTTAATTAACATAATAAAACATCGCATGAATAACGAGCATTGCATGATCTTCAACCTTTACACTAGCTACTACGTCGTCACATTAGCAATGAGTGTATGTCAGGCTTAGGCCTATAGACTTTGAATAGATGCCTAGTTTGTAGTGGGTGTACAGTAGGCCTAGCTACTATGTCGTCACACTAGCAATGTTTGTATGTCAGTCTTAGGCCTATAGACAGCATTTTGTCGTCACATTGGGGTTTATGCGAGTACCGCAGTAGAATGTGTCAGATGTTTATTTATTATGATATAATCCAAAGAATACTGATATACAAATCAGACGGAGTGGTACAGACATCTGAAGTGTCTGGCTGTCTTTGTGTTTCGGCTCTACAAGTTGATTGGTATGTATGCAATTTCTGTGGTCTAAAATTGTTTTAGCAATTATTCAATCAACTTCATTTTTACTCAGCAACAACTAAGTACTATATGCTTGCAAGGATAAATGGGTGAATTTGACCTTGTACAGGGTGAAAAGGTGGCTTCACTGGGCACAAATCTTTTTGGCAGGCGCGTAGCCAGGATTGTGTCATGGGAGTAATGTTGTTGGAGTGCAACATTGGGGGTCTAAGGGGAAGGGTCCCCTTCCTTTTGGAGAAAATATGGTTTCTTAGGTCTCCAGATACTAGATGGTGCATGTTTGTGCCTGAAACGTAATAAAATTTGTATTGATCATGTGTTTTGTGCCATTATTTTATTTTTTGGAGGGTCATGGATTATAGGGGGGGAATCAACTCCCAAATCCCTACCCTTGGCCTTTTGGTTGTTCCATGTCCTTTGGTATTCCTTTGACGATACAAGCAAAGATTTAAAGGTTGACAACGGTATGTTCATTGAGCCTTCAGCTTGAGAAGCATTGCTTACATCATGGGGGAAAGAAGTTTTGGAGAATATAGTGTCTTGAAAATAGCCACATTACTGCACTGTGATACTGTAGCCTCAGTAGTGACTTATCACTAAATTACAGTGCAGAATGTCTCTGAATCAGTCAACTCAGGATGAATCAAACTATGTATGAGCTACCCATTAATACTTTCACTTATCAAAGTCTGGTAAACGCAAAATGTAATCACAGTCGGAGCACATTTTAAAGAAGATAAAAGAAGAAACCGTTTCTGCAAGACTGCAATCAGGTTCCAAAGTCGGTCTTTTCTGGACATACAGCCTACAGTAATGAAGAAAGTGCGATGTAAATCCAAATATGTTTATCGTAATGGATGGACATCAAATTGTTGAGAGCTTGTTTTACAGGTTGATACAGATTTGCTTCATATTTTGTGTTATCTACATCATCTTGCATTCAAGCTATTTTTCAGTAATGACGTACACATGTGTTTGGAAAATTATGTGGAATTGCATTATATTGTTTCAATAGAAATATACAAAAGTTTGCAGATACGTGATGAACAACCATCTAGATCAGGGATTTCATCAATCTAATGAGTCTTTGCAATGTGATTTAATCGTGGCTCCGTAGCAAATTATTTTTATAATAATATATATTTACTTTTAGTGAACAATGATTTCGATGATAATTTATTTCAACAATCACATATAAGAACACAACCAATTTATTGCAATAATGTAAGTGGAAGAGGTTTGTGAAAAGAGGGGGTTGTACAACCACATCCACATAAAATGATACAGACATGACACAAATTAAGATTCCGTGGCTCGCCCGCCCACCACACCTTTCTAATAACTTCCCACCGCATCCACACAAAACTCGAAACGATTATAGTGCAAGGTGGGTGATTAAACAGGAAGTTAGTGTATATATATAAGAATAAATGGAGCTGGAAATGCATGTTTTTGTCTTCAGTGAAATGTCTAATTGAGTCCAGTGCATTGCTTCATAGATTCCAATAGATCTTTTAAAATTGTTATCACTGGGATGTGAAATTTTGAAAATATTCGCTCCTCTTAATGACTAATGAGAATTATATAAACTGAATAATGAATGGATATATGAGGAACATTAGAATGTGACCATTTATACATAAAAGAGCTGAAAATCGTGAGTGACAAATTTAAAAAACTTGTAGACGTTCGAATGAAGTAAAAGTATTACAATTAATGCCCAGAACCAGTGAAAATGTGAACTGCTTTTTCTGTAAACGATGCATTCTGTTAATAAAAGTAGAATGAGTATTCCCCTCATAGTCTAATATTACAGTAAGAAACGGAATAATTTAGAGCATTATACAAGATGAAGCGTATTCAATGAAACAATATTTTTATCTTATACAAAACAAATTATTTTCTCTACTTTGTCAAAAACTGCATATTTATGAAGTTTCCACTTTAAATTGGAATAAAAGAAAAGAACCATCCTCAGAAATAAATGTTCCAATAATATTTATTTTAATGTTGTGATTTATGCGATACTGAAAAGGATGGGAAAAGATTAAATGCGTTGTACTTGTTTAAAACGAGAGCCGTTTGATCTTTAACTAATCAGAAAAAATCTTTATCAGCTGGTTTATAATATCTGCAGAGTGTGAAGGATCGTCAGACTTGAATAAAATACTAGTATGTTTGGCAAAAAGGCAAAGTTTTAACTGATCCGAACTAAGAAGAGATCATTCAAGTAAAATCATTCACGCCTTCAAATGGCTTCCGATCAGTGAGGTGACTATGTAGCAAATTTTACACATTTTTTCTCGGACACCATAGTGATTAGGCTTACTCAAAATGTCGAGGAAAACAGACAAACGGACAGTAGGACATAATGTTATGCTTCTAAACGAAACAATAAAACGATTAAAGAACAACTTTCCTGGTATTTTGGATAAGTTTGGAAGAATCGAGATCAATCTGTAGTTGGAAGCCAAGTTAATATTGCCCGAATTATGTGCAGGTAATTTTGCAATTTTCGATTCACACTAAGTAGGGAACTATGCTGGAAGACAGTGAAAGATTGAAAAAAAAGTGCAAGTAGTGAGTAGATGGCAGGAGATGCTTTAGGCAAAATTGTCATAGGGACTTTGTCTATCCCACTGGACATATTGGGCAAAGATTACAATATAACGCCAATGATCTCGGAAGAATTCGTTGGTGAAAGGAATAATGATCTTAGAGTAGTATTTCTGGGTGAAAGAAAAAAAAAACGCCAGAGAAGTAGTTATTGAAAGCTTAAGCAATCTCAGCGAAATTGTTTTGTTATCAAAAATTATACTGTCAACAGAACCGTGGTTATTCTTGGGTTTGATTTAGTGATTCATATCGTAATTGTCAGAATCATCCTGTAAGAATATATGTTTATATTTTATAACGTCCGATATTTTTTATAATTGTGAAAGAGTGTGGTTTGTATTGGTAACTTAATAAGACCTAGCTTAACTAAAGGATTACGTTTTTTTTGGTTGTGGGCGTTTGATGACCTCAAGAGGGAAATGGTATCAACTTCTGTAGAAATCACCTTGACGAAGGCATTGTAGGTACAATCAACGTCTTTGATCTTATATAACCAGTCCAAATTACAGCTACGTAATGTTTGAAAATTTTTTTGGGGTGTTTCTGTCATTAATATGTGTATTGTAACGATGCTGGATATTGTTCATATGAGCCTGTGTATAGGAAAAGGCTGAGCTCAATAAACAGGTAAATGATCACTTATGTCAACAACTATTATATCGGCAGACAAACTACGACTAAATCATCAATCAATGTAGACGAGTTTTCAGTTATACGAGTAGGTCTACTAATGAAAAGAAGGCCTATAGATGAACAAGAATAAAGAGGTAACAATGGTTTTACATGGGTTTGGTAGAACATACATAGGCGTAGAAAGTGGGATCCCCAGTCAAAATTCTGGAGAACTGGAGGCACCCAAAACATCCTTATTTGTTCAAAATCCTAAATATCTCATACAGAGGCGGCTCTAAGAAATTTTGTTTGGGGGGCAAAATCAAGTCCTTATGCAGGGAGGTCGAACGACCACCCCCCCCCCCCGGTAATCTCAATGATCCGATAGAACAGCAGGAGCAAGGCTATTATGTATTACAGAGATGCCCCATAAAGTTTTCAAAAGCCCTTCAAATACCATCTTAGGCAGTCAGTCATGATCTATCTTTAAAAATAATTTCAACCATATCAGGCGATCATAAGGGCGCAGCAAAAGACAGAAGAAACAGGCAAAGCCGCTTGATCCATTTGTGTAAAAAGAGCTCCACCTTTAAATATTTTGTTGTTTCTTCCATTGTGTAACAAAAGGGTTTCAGCTTTGCTAAGAAGCCATAAAATAGTGGTTTTCTGGATTGCTTTATTCAAATAACGAAAATTTCAAGCATGTTGACTCTTGAAAACGAAAAATTATAAGACTTTTTTGGATTTCAGAACAGTTCCGATTTTCAAACTAATTCCTCTAACTTAGAACGACAGGTAATTCCTTGTACAAGTTGGCCACTAGTCAGACGTCTCACTACAGATTTGACTGACTGTTTGGTGCGTTCATTTTAAATTAGCTGAAACGGTATACTTTAAAATAAAGGTGGAGAACGGTTTGCTTATAATGGGCCATTTGGCAGTCATAAGAACAACAAGCAACTAAGAAAAAGCGCGCGAAGCGCGTCGAAGAAAATATTGTTTTGAAGGTACTTTACGTTTCATTACTACGTTAATCGTTGCATTGAAAAGTTATTAAGTTCTCTTAATTTTAAACCCTCTCGAGGGAGGGTCTAACAAATGCAACCCACCTGAACTGATACGGTGCGAACGAAATAAGTCACGCGTAGTTTTCCATGAGTTTGGTTTATGTGTGAAGACATGCTTTACAATGCATGCCATGATTGTGCAGAAACGGCATTAAGCCTGTACCGGGAAAATGTTACGGTAGATAAAATTACAATAAATTGCATTTCAAGTGTAACTTAAACTACATTCACGAATTGCCTCGCGGGCCAGACCAAATTATCTCGCGGGCTGGAGGTTCCCAACCCTTGGTTAAAAGTATTACTGTTACTCCGTTAAACTTCCTGGTAAAACACGATTCTTGCCCCTCCCAGTCAGCTAGTTATTCTACGCACTGCTTCTACTGTATTAAGTTGAATGCTGACTGGTTGAAAGTTCAGAACTTCACAACAAAATCATATTAGATCAGACATGATGAAACAGCTTTGAATTCAAAAATTCTCGCATTTTAAATTAATCCTCACACACGATTGGCATGTACGGCTGTAGAGGACTAATGAGCGACTTTCGCGATCATCAGTGGTTAAGGCTTCAGTGATTTTACCAAATAAACGTTTCCATATTCAGCTTTTTGGAAGCTTAGAAAATTTGGACCTATAAAAACAGAGTAAAACGAATTTCATGGACCCACTTACAACTTACGTTCCGACAATTGTTTAAGGAAACATTTTAACAAAAGTAATTTCTTAGCACTTTACGTGCCAACTGACGATAGCTACCCTGTTTAGAGTGTGACATTTTATCATTTTTTTTTCACAAACTGCAATCCTCCGTTAGAGAAGCTATATAAATACGAGCCTGAAAAAAATTGAAATCATGACGACTCAAATAATATTAATTTACATAGCCAGTGGTCGAATGAACCAGTATAAACTTAGTTCGAATCTTGAAATAATTACAAAATACATACTTGAAAATTACGGAGAATTTTGCAATAGTAATATACACAACTTCATAAGTAATATGTCATATTTGTGAGATAGAGATGATTTTGTCTAAATTTAGAAATACTTTTTTATTTAAACCATCTCGAATTACATGTTTTTTTTTTATTTTTTATTTTTTTTTTTGGAGATTTTGAAGACTATGCTTGGCAAACTTTTTTTTTGGGGGGGGTGTTCCCCTTGCCCCTATGGCAAGCCGCTAATGATCTCATAGCTAAATTTAAAAATTAAATATATTGTGGTTAAATGTACTGCAAAACATGAACTTTATGTTGCGCCCAATTGACTAAAGTATAAGAATTTTTCATCCGTTCCCCTTAGACCCACTCATAGGACGGCAGTCTGATAGTCTCAAGCCCACCCACCACCCGTCAAGCACGAACAACTCCCGACGCGAGTAGGATCATGGACTGGTAAGGATATTAGACAAATTCACATGCAACACAATTTACATTACAGTAATTCTTAAAACATTTGGGTGAGCTTTTTGAAAAATAAAACGACTCATATGTCAATTACGATACGTATCCGCCAAAAAGTCCATAACGGTTGAAATAAACGTGCTCATTTTAATTTTCAGATTGTAAGTGATCTTTGGCACTTAACTCACACATCGGAGGCAAATTCATGTGTTAGTTGATGTTTATTTGGTTCGTGGCGTAGCCATAGACATAATGGTAAGCTACGTACAAATTGTGTTTTGGAAATAAAACTCCTTATATTTACCGAAATATACATGGCTATTGTTTGGGAATCATTTGGGCCTATGATTTTGAGGGGAATGCCAAGATAGGCATCGGCATCCTTGCAATGTTTGGGGAAAATAACAACCTTATTTCACTGGATGAGACAGAGATTGTAATTTATTTGCGAGCGTTCTTCATTCAGTTTCTGAATGGCCACATAATGAATATCACAACTGAAAATAATTGATAGAGATCCACTATAATTGAACGCACCGAATTTATTTGATAAGCTATTTTTTTCCATAGTGAGGACTGTGTGAGGATTAATTTCATCTAAAAAATGTGCCAAGGGCTGCCGTGTAATCGGTATCCAAACTTATGGATGCATACTTTTTCAATGTTTTACATTATGCCAAGCTGCGTGTGGCAATGTGTGATGTAGTAGTAACATTTTATGTCATAACAAATAACTCCGACAATGCGTAGGAAGCTGTTTGAAAGTGGGGGGCGGAAGTGTATGCTAGTGACCAATGTCCTTGGGGAGGAGTCTTGGGGGAGGGGTGTACCCCTCCCCCTTGAAAATTTTTTGACTATTTACAGTGCCCTAGATGCAAAATGGTGCAATTTCTGACAAACTTTGAAGTAATTTTGTCCCTTTGGAAATTTTTTGACTATTTAAAAGTGCCCTAGATGCAAAATGGTGCAATGTTTGACAAACTTTAAAGTAATTTCACCGTATTCAATGCCATATTTTGGCAGCGTGTCATTAAAAGATGGGGGGGGGGCGAAACAAGGCTTTCGCCCCCACCATCGAGAGTGGAGGGGCGGTCGCCCCTCTGCCCCCTTTTCCTACGCCTATGTCCGAGATAAACAGATTTAGAAGGGTTGAAACCTTTGAACAGGTACAACCACGAGAGTAACATTATTGGATATTTGTTATAAAAAAGTAAAATACTAGTGCGTGTGTGTACTTACCAAATGGTTGTAAGCCAGGACACCAAGTATGAACAAACACAAGATGTTCAGCCTCATTTTCTTGACAGGAGTTAACCGCTGGTGTTAGGTGCTTTGAATTGTTGTTCAGTAGACGTTTGTCACCAAAATGGAGAAAACAGTCCCTAACAGTTATTTAACTTTAGAGTTCAGATTGCTCAAGATAAACGGGTACTACAGATAACCATTGTAGCACGGTATTGTATAAAACTATACGGAGGCCTTTTAGTACCAAAGATATCACTGGTGTGCATTAATCAGTCATTGAAAAAGCTTACGGAACCTAAATTAAAATTATTCTGTAAATCTTTTAGGAGTTGTGAGTATTGAAGCCATACAGGCTGCTGCAAAGAAAATCATGTGTACTGCACACATATGTAAAACCGACTGAATGATCAAGTGGCTACAAAAATCTACTTGCAGCTAGGAGGTCCCGGGGTTTATGAGACTCAGGGACCGGTCATAATTGTAGTTAGTGCTCACCATACACAAGGAAACTGGCCTATGCGAAGCACGTAATTTGATGATGAAGAACTCAGTGAATTCTCAATGAAAATGGGACGATTTAGGAAGATATTTGACGACTATTATCCGTCTTTTATTTACGTCCTTCGCCTTTTGGACGATTTTGGTAGGAACAATTGCTGCTTTTGGACGATTTTTCAAGGTAACTAAGAAAGGAATGATTTATGGCGTAATCGACTGACTGTTCCACTTTAACATGGGGATTTTATACTCAATTATTGCCTATCACGGCTGAAGCCTACCCAGGGTTAGATTCCATTTGGACCATTTGCCCAAAACACATTCTACTCGAATGGTCTTGAATGGTTTCCAAGTGGTTTTTAAATGGTTATGAATGGTGCCAACTGGTCTTAAACATGCGAATGGTAATCTCAACTAGTTTTCTAACTGGTTTCAAATGGTAATAAATGGTTTTGAATGAAAAATTGACCAAAACACACTCTAAACCATTTGGAACCTGAATAGTTTCAAATGGTTTCTGTCGCATGAAATTTAATCCTGGGTACTTAATTGTATCTTCTATTACACGAAGAACCTTGGAGGTTTACGACCTTTCTCGTTTATTCCATCCTGTTTTACAATGGACTAGTTCAGGCAGAGATACTGGAATATTTAATTGCCCTTAACAATCAGGCAGAGATACTGGAATGTAAAACTGTCCTTTACAATTTTTAATGGCAGGACGATTTCGGAAGATTTTGGACGAAATGGTCCAAATGCAATAATATCTGTCCCATTTTTTAAGGAGTTGCTCTTTTGTCTACTATACTTCGAATTTTCTCAATTTTGCGACATGATCAACAGCTGAACAAAATTAGCCGATCTTATAGAATGGCCAGGTCGGTTTCAGAAGCAGTTCGGCCTCGTATAAAATTATCACCATAGTCACAAATTGTGATGAAAATATTGCATGTTTATCTCTAATATATAATGCCAGTCACAAAAACAGTTCAGAAAAACTCTGTCTATGGCTCTTAGGTATTTGTACAGTAGCTCCGTATCCTATAGTGACACTTGAAAATAATTATACCTCGATCAGAGCAGGGAGCTGCTACTTGAACAAGAGAAGAAACTTCGACTTTCATTTATGCCAATCCAATAAGTCCTAGACATGCTAAAGGGGATAATCCTGTAAGGATCGATAATTGGACCTAAGACTATTCAGTTCATTTGTCTCGCACTTACAATTGACACTTCTTACCCTTTGCAACTTCATTCATATCTCCTGCTACCATAACAAATGGATTAATTTAAACAGTCCGGGAGAAACCCTCGAAGGAGGGTGCACAAAAAACCCTCCTTCGAGGGTTTTTTGTGCACATGGGGG
>WURT03008172.1:0-16573 GCA_009936505.3 Holothuria glaberrima
ATTATCTTTCGGCCCTTTTAGAATTTAGTTTACTAAACATTAGTCATTTCATTTACTAAAGTATATATACACACACATATATATATATATATAGCAAATATTTATAAAAAGGAGTGAAGGTTTTCGATAACTAACTACAGGTTTAATACTGTGATGAATCTTTGACGCCTAAAGTATCACGGAAAATTAAGGGTAGAAAATCAAGGTCTAGGTACTAAAGAGAGCGTGTAGTAGCCAAAGTAATGACGGGCTTTGGTTGTAGTTGTAAAACAAGTTGCTTTTCACTATAAGTGGATATACGGATGAAAGAATGTCAAATGAGGGATGCAGCGTTTCATCGTTCATATAATTGATTGACACCTTACTTAATGCAATAGGCTTACACATTTAATCAGTCATAAACTACATATTGTTATAGTGTTCACATCCTAATTAAATAAAATGAGAATGAAAAACATCTAACTGGTTTGATGATATAAAATATAACGTGCACTTTTAACAGATGTACAATAGCAGTTCAACTTCTAGAAACTTCGTCAACGTCAACGCAGGTGAAAGGATAAAGATTGCATGTCCTGGAAATGCTGCACCAGGAACGAATTGTACAAATATCCATCTGAAAGGTATGTTTGTATTCATATGCACGGCCAAACGTCTTTTGTTTTAAGTTTTATAGTTATAGTTTATAGTTATTCGTGTATCAAATTATCAAATATCATTATTATTTTGTTCTGTATAACCAGCAAACAGACGCAAATTTACGATTGCATTTGTCTTTATTAATTACTATATGAACATAATTTAAATCCCTCAACGAAGAGATCTACCACAAAGTTAACAAGAAGGCTATCCATCACGATAATTGAAGTTAAGGAAACTTCCCAACATGCTGATAAGCAAATAATAACAAAAGACCAATTTAAGGTCATTAAAACTTCGTTCTCGAACAAAGTTCCAAAGTTTCCTTTACTGTTCTCTAGTCTAATAAATTTTAAGCTAGCCTCACTATTGACCAAAAATGCTTGATCAAAGACGTCACCAAGTACGCATGAACAAGTTTGCATGGTCAGATACCTACCAACCAATTAAATTTGATGAAAGTTATGGTCTAGGAGGAGTTTACGACACTTTTTCCCAAAATTTGGGCCAATGTGACATTTGATCTACATTTTGACTTTTGACCTTACCCTTAGCAACCAAAAAAGCACTATATAGAAATTCTTTAATCATTTCCAACATATGATGTGGTTTTATTACTTTTTCTAATGTACTGATAGGCAAATAATGGCAAAAACCAATCTTGAGTAAATTTAACCTCGGAACTCTGATCTGGGAGGAGCTGCACGTTGCTTAGTATAGAGAAATGGAACTGAATGGCATAAAAAAATTGCTCTTTAAGAACGGAATATTGTACATGATTGTTGGCGAAGGGGACAAGTGTCCCTTGAAGATTCCACTGGAGCGTACAATTCATATCGAGCTCAAGAGCTTAAAAGAAGGGTAAGGAAAAGGGAGACAGCGAAAGAGACGACGGAGTTTAAAGAAAGAAAGATAAAAAGACTGTAGAGGACCTGTGCAAACATGTACATAAAAACCGCTTGGATACAACTAGGTATACAGAGACTCTTTAATATTCTTTCTTAAACCGTGTCACAGCATGTCTTTATTAAGTAGCATAAGGTTACTTTGTATCATCCTTAACTCAATAGGCTCGTGAAGGAATTTAAATGAAATCAACCCGTTCTTCCTGAAATCTAGATATCCTCACGCCCCATGAAATATATACGCAGAGAATGTTTAGGTGCAACTTATAATCTCAGGAATGTGTCATCCCCCATTTCTATGAGCATTTCGACCAATCATTGTTTGGTAAGGCCTATACAATACAGCAACACTCCAACCAATTGTTGCCCCTCCTACCTGTCACCCAACCCCACCCCACCCGGTTGAGACACTTAGAGGGTCACCCCTATACGTGTGCCATGCCAGAGAATAATAGACAAATTCACTTCAACAAAGAAGTAGAATCCCTAAACAATAAATCAGTTCAGAGCTAGTTATCAGGAATAGCACAATTTTGGATCTATAAAATCTTGGAGGAAAATGAATTTTTTAAAGAGCAGGAGTGTCAATCCTCGCCTTGGGCAAAGTTCACATGAATTACACCTTACAAAAATGAGAAAATCTACATGCTGAGGATTCTTTATCAGAGAACTAATTAAACGGCTTACTAATCTGTCACAAAGATAACATCACTTTTGCATGTAATCCGCCTCACGCAGGCAAAAATTTCTGAAGATCTAGGGGTTGTCAGCACCTCTTTCCTCGCTTGGCATTTTATGTAATCAGTTTAAAGATTGCCAAAGATAGCACCACTTTGCAGGTACGTCTGGCCCTACTTGTCATCCCATCCCTTCAGCACCATACATAGGTTAGTACCTCCAGTATGGATGAAAATTGAAAGAAAGGGTCACCCTCGGTGTCGATTATCTATGGTAACATCACTTGGTTCTCCGTTTAAATGGTGGCATGAACTGTCCCTTCGGTATCTTTTTTGGCAACGTCCCAAGTCTCTCGAATATTCCTTAAGCTGCTTTTCCTCGTTTCCTCATTCTATAATTTGAATTTTCAAGCCGGTTGTTATTTACCTGTTCCCAGCCGATAAACTTTTACTCTGAACCCCCAACCCGACCGGCAGACATTATTATGAGGTGTGAGAATAATTATTTGAAATTATTTTTCTCAAGGACCACTTGCTACGTACCCCTCATATTTACAAAAGTGAATATCAACGGTGGGGCAAAAGTGGTGTCCTGTAAAATTCCGACAAATGTGGACGAGTGTCTTGACAAAAGTCGTAGCCTCCGTTGTGACAATAGTGGGCCATTAGTGTGACAAAAGTAGGCCAAGATGTTGTGACATATTTGGGCAATAATTATGTAACTATGACAAAAGTGGTTGGTAAGATGAAAACGGTATTTGTGACAAAACTAGTTGTTTCATACGGTACAGAAGGAGTCCGCCTAAAACTCTTACGAAAAATTAGGTAAATTTGCCCTTTGACTTAATTTATGAACCTTGATTCGACCCTTAGAAACCAAAACACTATTTCAAAAATCTCATCAGTATTCACATATCAAATGTGGTTCTGTTTATAGTGGAAGTTGCGTGCAACTTGAAAAAGATTTCGGGTTGTTCTTGCCCGATTAAAGTTCCGCCATTCCAGCACGTTAAGATGATAAATAGAAACATCTTGAAAAAATCGTGTACTTATTTATACGTTGAAGAATTACTTTTGACTGCGTGACAAATAATAGTTGCGGACTACTTCTCAACCAAGTTCCTGTCACATTAATCTTGAATTAAAGTTCTGCTTAACTTGATAATTTCTTCGGTTTGAAGTAGCGATCTACAGTGCTACATTGATTTAACGTTTTGAATTTTGTGCCGCTCAGTTGTTGAGATATTCTGACCTGGACAAACACTTTATCGTAAGGTTTGTTCGTCTTCCTATTCGTTGCTTACAGAATCCCGTGAGTTTACTTACAAGTTTAAGGTCCTTTCCGAGCACAATTCCTGTCACATTGAATGCCGGTTAAGCAGCGAAGACGGAAACTCTTGCAACGTAAACTTCACCTTAAACGTCACCGTTTTGGAAACATCCACTAAACATTCGACTATATCTATCAAGTTTCCGACTGTATCATCTCAACCGTCTGTGAATGACAACGCTTTTACTGTCACTTCCACGATTAATAGTGCACCTGTACCGACAGGAGTTGTAACCCTATCAGCTGAACCTTCAGGGAATTTTAACACATTGGCTATCGTTCCCAGTGATAGATCTATCTCTGCAGTTCCAGACAAATCTGCTTCATTCCCGGTGGTTCTTTTGATAGGTATCTCCATTGTCGTTTTCATGGGAATTTTATCCATTATATGCTTCTCCATCTATTTTTCAAGATCAAAGAAAACAAAAATCCCAGGCAACGAATCCCTTGATACCAACATTCCTATCGGTCCCACTTCTGCAACTCTTAATAAATCTTCAACAATGTGCACGAAAGACGATGATTGTTCTGAGAGCGGCATTCCATGCATCGATGATGCATATGCTGAAGTTAATAGCGTTGTGAAGGAAGAATCATCAACTCAACAAGTGAACGCCGTCAAAGTAGAAACTCTAATAGCCGAGGATTACTATTCTGTTGTTAATACATCTAACACAAAGCCGGAGCCGATGGACCATGGAAATGAGGTTGATAGTGCCTTGTACACTGAAGTTAACATAAGCTGAATACTCTTAAAAGTAGTTGCGATAAAAGTACGGTCAACATTGGCAACTAAAGCTCATTAATTTTAGACATATCGATAGGAAGTCGTAAATAAAAGAGAATACCTTTGAAATACAATTCCCTCAAAACCATTCCAAGCTATTCCGTTTATAAATCAGGACAGGACCTTTTCAAGAATTATCACTGACAAACGTTTCGCAAACATTTCCCAAATTTATTTTCGAGGCAAGTGTAAGTAGTTACATGTGGGGACATATTTAGGTGTTAGAGGTTACACTGTAAAAAAAAATTCTGTAAATTTGCAGTAAAGTTCTGTAAAATTTCCAGCATAATTTGTGTATTTCTAATTCACATGAAATGTTCTTAGATTTTAACAGAGGTTATTCGTATATCACTTGGTTTACGAACTAAGTTTGTTTTTATTCTACGAATGACTTATGGGACTCAAAAGAGACTCGGAAAGGTCTATGCCCAAAATCATTCTAGAGGTTCCCATTACGACAATTCATGTTGCTTGAATTGAGTCGCATTCAAATGTGTACAAAAAGGGTTTTTAACGACAGAAGTTCTTATTAAAATTATCTATAATGTTACGCGTTTTTTTAAGCATACAATACCGTCGAAAAGTCTTTTAATTTGAAGTGAGCCATTTTAATTTTTCGTTCTTTTTAAACCGAAAAAGTTTGAACGTTCGTTTAGATCACCCCAGTAGAGAGTATAATCATAAACTACTTTTTCACTGTTTACTCTTTCAGTTTTCATTCTGAAAATATATTGCACAGTGTGTTGATTGTTAATGTTACAATCGTTATTGATGGGGTATTAACGCTGTACCATAAACATGGAGGAAGAATGGAAGGCAAAATGTCTCTGCTTTGTCTGACATTTGTTTAGTCGTTACTTTACCAGGCGTTGCTATGACAACTCATTAAGTTTGAAGTGAGTCATTTTGTCACTCTGTTTATTTGATGCCTAAAATACTTGTCTAGGCTATGTTTATTAGCCCATAACTGTAGTTCTGAGGCAGGCTTTTAGCCAACTAGTTCTGAATAGGGTGAAATTGCCATGGGAGCGGGGGCTTTTCAGGGTCGGGATATACTAAAATGCATCAAGGCAAAGGTAACTTTTGATCTTCGAAGGGTGATTTTTCCCGGGACTGACCCCCACCCCTTACTCCAATCCCTTGCTCTAGGTCTTATGAAGGTAACTACTTTAATTTCTTTACTAATGCCCTTTAAAGCCTAGACATCCACTACATAGGCTTACTATTAATGGCCACAAACATGGATGTTTTTTTTTTTCATTTCACTGTTTGTGTTTTGAATAGCCATCCTCCTCCCATGCTTTGAATTTAGTGGTTATAACGCCCTTCCTCATGACGTCACAAATGGTATAGTTACTGCAGTAACGGTTTCAAGCGATATCATAAATTGAACCATGTTCGAGATCTTAAAATTGACGAATTTTTCATAAGTTTATATTAATGCCATAACTCAGAAAAGCTATTTCCTGGAACAACAAATGTGCAACTTAATATTTTGAACATTGAACCAGTATAGATTTCTTGTGCACGTGCAGTACAACAGCCACTGTTAAAACGCACATCTTGTTATTGTGCCTATATTATGAACTCATTACAAAAGGGAAAATCTTGCGGCGCACGGAATTCTAGCTTATAACAAGAGTGAAAATCTTACAGGCACGGAATCCGTGTCCATACGATAAATGAAAATCTTGTCGGGTACGGATTCTGTATAAATAGGACGGAAGAAACTTTTGTAGGCTCGGAATCCGTGTTAATAACGCCTACCTTGTAATTTTGGTGATTGTTCAAATTCATGATTCTTTATAAAGCTTTCAATTTCTAAATTGTTTTGTCTTCAAACGTTTAAAACGTTAACATTGAACAATAAAAGTGCTTTTGTGCTTTTCTTTCATCTTTTTATCTTTGTAACAAGCGTACAAACACGATCAGTCGGATGGCTGCCTCTTCGTATTTTATTGCCGGTATTCTGTAATGTTTTGTCTGTAGGCAAAAGGGTAAAAACATCAAATTTCAGACAAACCACTTCTGAAAAGTATACGAGGAATATTATTTACGAACATTTCCGTCTAATATATCTGCAGATGATTATGGCCTTCTCAATAGTTTTTCCAGTACTAATTTGTACACAACTGCAGTAGAAATACTTCCGTCAAAGTTAGTTTCTCTCACAAACGATCACAATGGTTACCAGACAGGCCCTTAATAAGACACAGTACTGCAGCGGGGAGATAGTTTGACCTATTTGAGGGAGCTGGATATGCTCAAATGCTCAAACTTTTCTTTTTAAGCAACTTTAAATTTTCCATTGGCGAAAAGTTTTCTAGGTGCGCTCACTCCTGGTACAGGTGGCTATGGGCATGTTATTAGGGTATGGAACACCTATTCCACAGAACTGTGAGTCTGAGCTCCATGGCTATTCATACCTCAGTCTTGTTTTTCCTGATATCTTAGGCAGTCCAGTTGTAACTTGATAAGCGCTTTTTGACAACATTTTCAATGCACCGGCAATTACCTTAAAATTCTATGGATTTGTTCATAATTAAGAAAGCTAAAGCCCTTAGAAATATAGGAAAGATAGGAAAAGGAGAGCTAACCCAAATTTTCGATTGAAAAATTTCAATGGATAAATGTATACTACATCTGTTATATTAACAGATTTAATCAAAATTGCTAATTGGTTCCTGATCTCAAATCATTCAATAAAACAGAGTGTTTGATGTCAATATCAAAGCATCCAGTTAACACGTTTGGATCTATCATTCCGGGCCCTGGCGCTTTTGACCTGTAAAGAAAGTAGAAAAATATAAGTATGTGCATAATTTTAACTGATCAAATTATTTGTCTTTAGCCAACACTGAAAAAAAGTACTTGTGTCTACCATGGGAGTGATATTACAATACCTTCGTCCCTGTGTCTACCCAGTACTGGTAAATGTATGTATGAGGGATGGGTCCTTAGTGGCCTCTCACCCCTTCCCCACCCCCACCAACATGTCGTTTTTTTCAGGACAACATTCATGTCCGGATTGTGTACCAAGTAGGTATTGCTTTTCATGCGCCTAGGAGTACGTACTCCATACGTAATAATTAGAAGTCCTTTATGGATCTGGCTCCTGTTGCATATCATACATATCAGTATCAACGGGGTAAATACACAGCTTCCCACTGCTCAATATAAGTTTTCATCAAAAACACATATGATGGATCAATGTAAGCCGCTTTCACAGAATAATTATGCCTATTTACTCCAGCCCCCTTCCCCCTCCCCGCAACTGCCAGTTTAACAGGGACAGATTTTTGTTTAATTTTGATTATGTTATTACGAGGATATATTTCTACTGCTGTGAGAGTTAAAACCTGTTTGAACGATTGCAAACAGATCTCTGCATTCTGTTCTACATTTGGAGAAAATATTGTCTTTTTAAAAGGAAATCTCTCTCTCTCTTATTGCTTGGACGGACTAGTAAACCATTACAAGAGATAATATTTTAAGACACAAACATTTCAAGCACGTTTCCTTCTTTCGGCATAAAGACATTCTCCTACACAGTAAGACTAATTTTAGCAACCTTTAAACACGAGCTAAGATGTTACAGCACGAGGAAATACTTTACAAGTATGTATTACTTGTATTAATACCCTGAAAATAATCTACAGTTTTACTAAATTTCAAAACTTTATTTCATCGGGTCTTCTCAGCTACAACTGCTTTAAATTTATTTTCATAATTGATCAGCAACTACATTACGAATACATGGATATCTTCCCACTTCAAAGAACTTACAGTTGTTACTTGGAAAATTTCACACAAGAGAAATGTTTCAAAAAAGGCAATGCAAAGTCAACGTTTGCTTCTAAATTGCCTCGTAAGACCCAAGGGACGATGTACATTCCACGCAGAAAACTTAAGTGTATCTGGTTTACAAACAAAAGGAACAAATTAAGGTCGACTCCATGGCAATTTGAAAAGTTGTTTATTTATTGAGTTGTTCACATTTCCTTCGATCATACCGTCCAAATATGCAGTGCTGTACATCTGTAACCCCACGATCAGTGATCAAACCAGAAAGGCCGTACTAATGTTCCCTGCCAAAGACAACTGTACATGCTAGATTTGTTTTCAGTCTGGGCGGTATTAGGCAGTGCCGGGCGGTGTGGGGAGGTGCCAGAGGGCCAGGTGCTGGGCGTCAATAAGGTGAAAGACCTTGACCTTTCGCTTTGAATGAGATATGCAATACGTAAAGACTTAACATTCGATCTGTGGTAATGCCAATTGACTTTTGACACCCACCAAACGCTTGAAAACTGAAGGTTCTTGAACTCAACGTTGAGTAGCCTATCAACATGTGAAGTATGAGGTCCTTCAAAGTTATTCTTCTTGTGTTATTTTATGCTGGTTTTCTGAAAAGTGGTTTATGGTAACCTCACACGATGGGGACCTTACTTTTCGAATTACCATGTCTAGCCAGGGCCGGATTTACCTTTGTGGTGGCCCTGGGCACAAACTAATGCTGGCGCCCCGTTCGAATTTAATTTTTCCACAAGACTACGGTGGCGCAAGGCACGAAAGGAGGGCAAAAATTGTGGACTCTTTCACCCGCCCCACTCTAAATTAACTCCATACGCTTCTTACGTGCATGTTAGCTTACAAAACGAAAATTAGCATAGATGATCTCCACAAACTACCTCAAAAATACAATAATATAATTTTATCGGGGCTCCTTTTAGTGCGGGCCCATGGGCACGTGCTTAAATTTTGCCCTGTGTCTAGAATTTTTACACAATTTGACTTCTGATGAACTTAAATGACCTCCCACCCTTGACAAAAAAAGCAATTGGGATTCTCAATTTAACTTGGGCATCTCTATATTAAGAATGGAGAGATCCCCCACTCTTTCACCTCTTGAAAAATCTTTCTCCTCGAAAGATGGCTTGTTAACAATTTGATTTCCGATTACTTCACATGGCTTTTAACTTCCATGGAAGACACTACGCTTCCAGAAGTTAATGAACTTATACCTCCACCAAAACATCTATATCTGGGGGAGGGAGTTTGTCTAAGGGCCGGGTTGACACACCTACTCTTTGTAAGAGGGGTGCTGACTACGGTCCCTCTCATCTGAAAAGCTTTAACCCCTGTTAGGTTGCTTTCACAAAATGGTGCTATCTTTGAAAAAAACGTCGAAGCGATTAACTGTTTTAGAAGTCTCATTGTTTAGTTGTTTAGAAATCTTTTACAAATGGTATCTTTCCGGAAAGTATGAACGTGGCAAAAGTTTTTCCAGATTTCAAGTGTGGTGAGAAAGACGTTTTCACAAATTATAGGCCAGTATATATATATATATATATATTGGTGTGTTTGTTTGCTTTTACTCTCTGTACCTGCAGGGGCATTTTTACAGGGCACTTGAAGGGAAATCCCGAGAGATCACGCGATTGTCTACTATTACGACTTTTGGAGTTGACCGCTAATCCCGTCGGACTGGATAATACCAGGGAGCTGTAAGAGATGGAGATTGCTCAACAAAATCTGCTAGACAATATGTACTTGAAAACTGTTAAATCCTCTTCAAGTAACGGAATTTGATTGGCAGGTCATTTTGTTCTTATTGTTTGACATTTGATGACTCTCCTTCCTTAATGATGATCTCCTCCTTTCAAAGTGCAGTAATCCTTTAACAAAGACCATTGTCAATATACTGCTTTGAAGATACGTGTTTAGCCGATACATGTGAAACCTTTTCATCGTTTTTGATCAAGACGACTGTTCAGCCATTTTTAAGTTGCACAATTTCATTATTATTTTAATTTCGTCATTAAGAAAGGAATGAACTTGTTTAAAAACCAGTGGGAGTCTAACTTTCGATGATGATATTTCAAACGATTCTGGATTGTTCCTGAAATAGCAAATAAGGGTATAATTGCTTAAAAAGTAATATAGGGATACACTGTACCCTTTCAAAATGTGACACCTGGCGGCACCTTGTTGAAATAAATTTTGTACTGTTTGACGGCTAGCAATGTGATAATAATGCGGGAAATCGTCCCATGAGCTCTCTCAAATGTAGCAGACGACGAGAATAATTGTCTTCACTGCCTAATCCCTATTAGTTTAGAGGAATTTAAGGAATCAGACAATGCCTAGTTTAAGCGTCTGCTTTGCACCTAGTTCAAAGGGAGAGCAAGCGTGCAATCTGCATCTCTTACAGCTCCCTGAAAATACCAGCTGCGTAGGTGAATGGGTGTTGTTTATCTCAAAAACACAAACAAGATATGCGCGCGTGTGACTGTAAACGATGTTTTTATACATCAACAGCACTTTTTTCTACTACTTAACTGCGAAAACAACAGTAAAATAGGTAGGAGTATTTCACGATGACAAGCATAACCCTTTCGGACATCAAAGTAGACCTAACAATTGTGTTATTTGCAAAGATATTGGAAACAGAACGTGCTATTACTTGAAAAGCATGGCATAGAACTCGATGTTTTTTGTTAATTGCAATGTTGCTTTCACTATAGACGCTTATCAAAACTGCAAATTGAAGCTTGAAATTCAAACAGAACACTCCCTCAGCGTTCAAAGCTGAAGGCGACTTTCTACTTACTACTAAAAACTTTACATAGCTTTATTTGGTATCGTGGAATCTCTTAGAAGTTCTAAACTGAAATAATTTGGCGAGGATATAAACAACAGTACACGATAGTAACTTTTTTTGGCTTGGGTGCCACATATTAATTTCTCTCTGGTCCCGTTCCTTACTATGAAGAGGGCTTTTTTCCAACGACGAGCTAGCAAAGCCATTTCCCAGTAGTGATCTATTGCAGAAACATTTAGCTAGCTCTTGTGCTCTGTGCCTTAACAGTGGATTAGAATCTGCTTCGTGAACACCAAATGATTCATCGGGTGGACTGCTTACTGAACAAATGTGAACAACGCCTTACATGCATGAAGGAGCTTTCTAAGGATTATTCGAACATTTGTAAGACGATGTTCATGGACAAATGTTAGATTGACGATCCGTAAGACTTCTGGTAGTATCCCTCCATGATACCAAGAGCTCTCAAACCCCCCCCCCCCCAAAAAAAAGGTCTAAAGTCTAGGATCTCCGGCATTGGGTCTGGGCGCCTTCCCTTTTCTCCTTTCGGTTGAAAGTAACTTTGCAATAAAACATAAGAAACCACCTCAAAATATTTTCAAATAGGGAGATGACTGACCCCTACCCCATTTTAGAAACCTTCTGACAGCACGCAATATTTCACGCATTTCAAGGAATTTGCTATATTACGCACTATCACTACTTAGTTTCTCCAGCGGTAGTCAGCCCATTGTTCTGTAAAAACTATAACACATAAGCCTACGCCGTTTACTTTCACTTCTCCACAACAAAATTCAATGGTGAACAATATGCATCAAAGCAACTACAAAACAGGTATCACACAGAACGGGAAAGAAGTTCAACTTTCAGAAACGTGGAAACTAATTAGTCTCTTTACTTTCATTTTGATTATTTCGCGTGGTTTCCACTTGTATTCAATGTCTCCTACTGTGGTTTCTGTAGAGACTGTATAGCCTGTAACTGTACTGCTAACGTTCAGTTGTCGTAAATTGGCGGTTCCCTCTGACGGCTGATGAGGAAATATGGAGAGAAACAGGGTAGAGACAAGATAATTCCGTTGCTTAAAATAACTCAGCTTGATGGGCTTATATTAGAACAAGGATATGTCATGGGTTGGGTTTCTTCGTGTTGGATGGCTTATTAATTCTGTTTTAAATAATGCTATTATCGTCAGCGCAATTCATCAAACAATACCTCCAACACATCATTATGAGGACCCTCGATGTTTCCAAAAAAGTATGCCCAAAGGATGGATAAACAACTCCTTTCTGAATCACTTAATATTCACAAAGGTCTACTTTCTATTTATAAAAGGATTAATTTTCCTTAGCCTTTAAGTATTCTCGAAAATGATACTTAAACGTGATAAAGGTCACAAAGCAGCGGTAAACATTCTTCCACGTCGTTAAACATGACAGAAAATGAAGACAACTTTGAAAACTAAATTCAGCAATATGTTAGTCATATGTTATTAGCCAGTGACTTTCTTTAGGACTATTCAAGAAAAACAGCGATCATTAGACTGCTCACAGTGCAAAGAGTTTTATAATAAATGGGTTACCCAAATTGTTCAGATAAAATGAAATGACGTAGTTTTGGCAATTTGGTGTGAAAAAAGCGAATTAAAAATCCACAGGTTACCCAAAAGTTAAGTCAAAATCCATCAAATATATACCATATATAATTTCATCTTTGACGATAATCTGGAATAAACATTAGCTATATGTGCAATTTCACGACAAAGGAGGGTCTCACCAGTAAAGTCCAATGCTATTCCTTTCTCAACCTACATTTCGCCTGACAGGTAAAGCATTGGTACAAGTAGGCAACGAAGTAAAAGTTTTACAACTAAAAATATTCAAGATCATTCACCAAATTGTACCAACTGGCAAAGTACTAAAGAGATAATTTTTGTACGGTTACTAATATAAATATCGACACTGGGCAAATCTCATTTGTAATGATTTACATACTTTCAAAATCACTAAGGTGCGATGTAAGTTTATAACAGTAAAACGTGTTAAAATAATCCCGAACAATAACGCATTAGGAAAATTTGTTCCAGTACTAAGTTAAACAGCTCAAATTAATCGCAATAAATCGTACCTTTAAGTAAATTTCACCGAGAGGAAGCCAATCCATATGAAAAGTAAGGATCCAATGGGCCACCTTATATGGCTGCTAAAATTCAAACTGCCAGTTGCTTGATTCCTTTAAGAAATTCGCAGGGATACACTTTTCACCAATAAGAACGAAAAGGGGGTGCAGGTGCACACATACCAAAACCGCTTTTACCACCTAAAAATCCACATGGTGCAAGCATACATGGAAAGCCGAAACATTTCAGAATTTCCTCAATTAAAAAACCAAATGAGAAAAGGTGACCCAACTCCTCTTAAACGGTTACCGAAACATGCACGAAGCAAGAAAGAAAGTTTATAGGACTTGGGTCGCGGGCCGAAAATCGATACTGACTGAAGCTGGAAAGTGTTGTGCGGACAAGCTGAGGGTTAAAAGTACAAAATAATAAAACTCGGTTGGATGATTCTTGGTTTTTGTTCCTTCCTCTGCCTATCAAATATTCATCTCTGTTGCTTATGTTAATCTCTCTTTTCCCCTTTCCCTTAATTCTCACTACCGAATACCCCCCCCCCCGACTGAACACGGAAGTGGAGGCTTGTTCCCCTGAGCCCCCATTAAATATGCTCCAGACGCACTGCGTCGCATCAAAGTGTGGACACGACGATTACATGGTAGTAACTATGGATTTATCATGATTTTGCCCGATCATTACAGGCTATTTTTTAGATTAAGTTAAGCCCATGTTGTTGACTTCACAGCGAGCAGAGCACGAGGAAAATTTTATTTTTATAATCGCACTGAAGATTACAGACAGCCCCACTGGGGACATAGTGTAAATACGGTCCCTTCCCGTTGACAGAAGGGAGGAAGTGGATGATAACGCAAAGTGTTTAAAAAGTTTATAGTCCAACTTGGAATGAATAGGCGCAGTTCGTAGCATTCAAAGGCGTATTTTTAAAGATTTGCCAAAATTGAGCAAAAGCTCTTACTTCTCCGCGAACATCACACCATTCCGGACCGAAGTCATTAACAGCTTAGACGTATTGACACTGACTGGCATCAAGTTTCTATCTCGATTTGCTCAAGTTTTTGTTGGAATCACATAACGGAGACCCAAAAAGACTCGAAAAGTGGAACTTGAAAAAAGTATCCAACGTTCTGGGGTTCAGTGGACCATTATAAAGTTCAACTGGCGGCCCATAAGAAAGCAGAAGGAAAAAAGCCATAGGTGTTCGAGATATTTACAAAATTGGAAGCATTAGGATGGACCATTAAGTTTTCCTTTCAATGGGATTGCACTTCACAGATGGTGAGCAAGATTTTTTTCTGAATGATAGGAGAATCTGTGCCGACAAGCACAGGAACGTACTTAGAAGTGTGTGTGCGTGTGGGGAGGGGGGGGGAGGGAAGTGAAAACCGTGTGTTCGCTCAAAGCATAGCTGCAAGATTTTTTTCCCAAAATTGCTACCAGATCACAGGAATTGTACAGTGTAGACCTTGTAAGTGCATCTAAAGTTTCTTCATTTTGAGACCATATGCTGTGCAAATTAAGTCTTTTTTTTTTTTTCGAAAGAAAGGTCATTTTCATTTGTTACAAGTATACTTACATGTAAAAGATATTCTCATAGACAGACTACATAAACGTTGGAGTCGACTATCCTTGAAAAGTGATCTGTGAGAAGGTGTGTGATCGTATCTTTTGAAAAATATTGTTCTTTAAAAGGAGCTTAGATTCGCACAACCAAGCCCTGCTCAAGAAGAATGCAAAGGAACTTGTTTACAAGGATACAGTCGCATAATTTTTGAATCTTGTAGAATTGGCATCTAACATTGGCAACCTTTGTCTGATTATGAAAGATGATACTACTAATGATGGAAACTGTAGAACTGTAGAAATAAGGAACTTTGCCCAATCCCTGAAAAATGCAACACCCTTCCCCTGTAGTTGACCAAGCCACCGTCTCTACAGCCGAGAGAATAGAGGTTCTTCACTGACGTCACAAATACATGTGACAAAAGCGGAGTCCGCCATACTGGACGTCAAACTTATCGGGCGCAGCATGTAATCTGTATACAAATATATTGTTCCAAGGTTTTTATAGAAGTTTCCCTAATGATGATGAGCGTTTGTTACATAGTAGTCAAGAAAAATATCAGGGTCCTACAGTTTTATTATTGATTTCCAGCAGATACAGAACGTAGAGCAAGACTGGTTACTGGAATTCTTCGAAATAAGTATTGAACTCGGGCTTTTATACACTAGTTTGCGTAGAGCACACTTCATGTCCAGTGAGCGACTAAAGATATACCGAGATTATATTTTTATACGGTGATTGTAATATGCATTTAAGCCTAAAACTACAAGGAGGCTTACATTTACACGAACGTACAATCGTCTCCTCAAAGTTTCATGGAGAAAATGTCTTTGAAAAAAAGAAACAAAACATTCTACACTGTGACTGATACTATGTGTGCACAGTGTAGTTCTTGTGCGTGCACGAAATTTGACATCCAAAATGGCGGAACAAATAAAGCAGGGTCCCATTATGACGTCACGTGAAGAACTATGGCACGCACTTTACACCAGTTTATGTTGGTGTACCCAGATGATTTGATGGTGTCCATTTATACGGCCGTAAAAGTTATATCGTAGAGCCTAGCCATATTCCGTGTAAAAATCTACGCCGTGGTGTCAATATATATATTCAATCTTGCTTTACATTTGGTCGCACATAGGCGAATATGGAGTGACCAAATATTTAGCAGTGCCAACGTAAATGTAGTGAGTAAAAATATTTGGCCGTTTAGTGCAATTTCGAGAGCCAAAATATTTGGCCGTAGTGATGAGAATACAGACTGCCAAATTATTTGGTCTAGGTGACTTGTTTTTGGCTGTGTTACTTTCTATTTGGCCGTATCAACGCGAACATAGAGTGCCAAAGTATTCTGCCATGTAAACGCGAATATCGTGTGTAAAAATATTTGGCCGCGTCAATGTTATGGGTTCCGACTGTGACCGCCTGACTACCAAAAACCGGCTTATCATGGAGCTCGGAACCCTCTCCCCACACGGTCTTAACGTTAGAATGGACCTTTTTAACTTGCCCCCTTTTGAACTTACTTTTTACCAGTTTCCGCTCAGCCTTCATGTCGCTTTCTTTCCACTGTGTCTTTTTTCAATTTTTTCAACCGACCTGTAAATGTCATTTTTCAATTTTTACCACCGATCTTTTCGTGCCGTTTTTCAATGTGTGCTTTTTCTACTTCTTTTTGATTGTTATTCAATTGCATTTTTTGCCACCTGATGAAGAGTTTATACTCGAAACGTCGTGGAATTTTCCGCAAACTTTAAGCACTTACTACTACCTTTATCAACCTATATAAATATATATATATATATATATATATATATTCGTGACAGTGCAAACCAGTCAATGGTAAAGTGCTCAACCTATGAGGGGAGCTAAAATATTGGAAAGCTATGACTTTAGGGTACTACAAGACAGCTTTACAGCACTGTTTCGTAAGAGC